>VDFB02200661.1:0-11020 GCA_007258455.2 Sequoia sempervirens | reverse complement strand
TCCTAGCATAAAAATTCCATTCAAATGTGTGCTAGAATAATCTATTTGGTCACACGAGTTGCAGAATGAAAGTTGGACCACCTTGCAACTTTCCACTGCTTGTATTTGACACTTTTTCTATCAACTAAAAACTGGACACCACGGGAAAACCACTCCAAGATAACGAAAACTGAGAGAGGTTATTTTAGAGGGGCCCAACGCAATCCTATGGGATCAGATGAGAAGTTTCTAAGCATCATAGTGTCTGAGTAATCTCATGCTGAAGTTTGCAGCCATTTTGCCCTTTAGACCCTTAAGGGATCGGTCCAGTTGAACGCAGCTCAAACTGATTCCGCATGTTTGGGTGTGAAAGAGGACCATGCCTAGCATAAAAATGCATATTTGGACACATTGGAATAGTCTGTTTGGTCACACGAGTTGCATAGCGAAAGTTGCGCCACTTTGCAACTTTCCACTACTTCCATTTGACTCTTTTTCCATCAACTAAAAACTGGACACTACGGGAAAACCACTCCGAGATAATAAAAACTGAGAGAGGTTATTTTAGCGGGGCCCAACATGATCCCAGGATTAGACGAGCACTTTCTGCCCGCTATGTTCCGAAAGGCAACTCCCTCATGCTAAAAGTTTGCAGCCATTTCTCCTTGGACCTCTAAGGATCGTAGGGATCCGCTTGAACGTAGTTCTGGAAAGCATTCCGCGGTAGTTTGGGCGAAAAGAGGACCATTCCTAGCATAAAAATTCCTATTCAAATGTGCTGGAATAGTTCGGGTTACACGAAGTTATGCAATCCAAAGTTGCACCACCTTGCAACTTTCCAATCGCTAGCATTTGACACTTTTTTCCATCAACGAAAACTAGACACCACGGAAAAACCACTGAGATAACAAAAACCGAGAGAGGTACATATTTTAGAGGGCCCAACGCAATCCCATAGGATCAAAACAAGAAGTTTCTAAATGTCATGGTGTCCGAGTAACCTCATGCTGAAGTTTGCAGCCATTTTGCCCTTTGGACCCTTAAGGGATCGATCCAGTTGAACAAAGGGTCTATACTCTAAACTTATCCAAACCTTACCAACTCTTGGGTCAGAAATTATAAGGTGTCAAAACTTCAAAATCCACAATCAGATTTCAGTTATACCACCGTACAATGGGTAAACCACAAAACCCTCTATTATAGCCTAAACCCTAGGGGTTTATTGAAAATGATACTTCCAAAGCTAACCACAACCTAAAAATTACTCAAAAAAATTTGTGATACCCTACACAAGCTCAAACAATCATAAAATAATGCTGCCCTACACAAAAACACAATTTGACTCTTCAAAACCACCATTTTTCTTAAAGAAAACTCACTTTTACACACATGGGTTTCACACCCATCTCACTTTCAAACCTCCCCAACACTAACACATCATTCCCACACCTTAATAATTTTATTTCAGACCCATTCCTCAAGTTATAGAGGCTACAGAAAGAGGAATGGGTAAAAAGCCATTTTTATTGACTCAAAACCTTCAAATGTACAAGTTCAGGCCAGTTTTAGTAAATTGATGATAAAATGCACAAAACATTATGGAAAACCTTCTAAATGGATTCAAAAGAAAGTTAAACCAATATAATATGAAAATATCAACAAATATGGATCAAAAAAATGAAATACAATCTGTACAATTTGCTGCTACAGCTGAAAATACATAAAATTTTGGAAAATTCTGAATTTTTTATTATTTTTGCTTCTTCAAATCACAAAATTGAACCTTCAATTCGAGTTCTCCATGTTTTTAAACTCTTTCTCACCAATTAAAAAATAATTTTCCTTCCTAGCTGACCTTTGAACTAGTTTCACTCTTCACATTCCCTCCATAATGCAAATTTTGCAATTTTACAACATTTGAGTTTGCAAATTTTGCACATTTTTGCAATTTTTAAACATTTTGCACTTTTTGAAAAACCCAACCTCCTAAACACCTAATAAAACTCAAATATGACTAAATAAATAATAGAATGGTCTCATAGACCTTATTTTAATACAAAACTCAAAATCCTATATTCTACTCCTTATTTTCCTTGATGAACAAAACCTATTGAATGTTGCTCCTGCACCAATCATACATTGACCTTCTTGTCCCTCCTAAAGTTTGGACAACATCCATTACCTCCACATAAAACTCAACATCCTTGGTCTTCTTGGTTCCCATGCCTTGATATGGTTATGCAAATGAAAATGAAGCAAAGTAATCATCTCCTTCTCCTCATATTGGAAGAATGCATGCTTTGCACGTATCAGCTCTCTCATCTACTCTCGTAGTTTGAATACCAAAATCTAGTGGTGGGCCTCCAGTTCGATCATCTTTCTTCCCTTCCACCAAATTTTGGCACGATTCACACGTGTCACGAGCCTAATTGACTTTGTTTTGGTAAGTTTCTCCTAAGTCACCGATGTTTCCTCTACCTTTTAGGACTCTTTCATTGCTGCACAGATCATCCTGGGATTTAATAATTTATACCACATGTAGTTGATGTACTTTAGATCACTTGTCTAAAAGGAAATTTCTCCAACATAAATACTACTAGGGAATTTCAATGTTGCCATTGTAGTTGGTGACAAAAGTTGCTTTAACATTAGTGTCATATATGAAATTCCTCATCTTGATGACACCAACACTCATGATGGTGGCTACATGAAATCTGATTTTAATTCCTCTTCTACATTATAGGGAACTCATATATCCTTGTTCTAACTCTTCTGAATTATCAGAATCAGAATCACTAGCTTCCATATTCAAAAATTCCCAACCACCATCTTCAATAAATTGGCCACCAATTCAAGTTCATTCTACTTTCATAATACTTTATATCCATGGAGTTCATCCATTCCTTCATACCATCAAGTGAATATTAAGGAATGGCGTCAATGCGGAGTACATACCGCTTGAAGTCTTTCAAAATAATAGCCATATCAAATGCCTTTTTCCCAAGTCATACTCTCTTAAGGTTAACAATCTCAATCTTGAACTAATAGTGATTACTAAGAAAGGTAATTCCACCAACTCTATCAAATAGTTTACTGGCTAGTAACAATAAAAAAGATACTTTGAATGGAACTCCACTTAGAAAACAAAAGATCTCCTAAATGGTATATCAAACTCTTAGACCTCATTCTTACTTTGTTACAACAAATTCAATATTTTTCCTTCAAAAGGCTACAAATTCAAATATTGACAATTTTGTATAAGAATACATTTTACATTTATTACGAGACTCAAAAACTCACCCTAATACACATTAAATGGTCTTGATTGACCTTATTTAGCATAAATAAACACAAAATACCTTAATCTAATCTATTGACCACCTATCAACCTTCAAAAAGTGAAATGTTGCAACTAGGAGACTAGGTGCTCCTGCACGAAAATTACATTGTGTCCAAGCCTTCAAGAGGCTTTAAATCTAGCCTTTACAAATGATTCTACATCTTTCCAATCATGCCTAACTATTGAGCTTGTAACTAACATGACTTATTACATTATAAATCAATTGACCATGTAATATGACCTTATTCAATTGACAATTTACTCAAAACACAATTTACTAACTTAAAATAATTCCATGAACGGAATTTGTTCAATAACCTTGGTGCCCCTGCACCAAATTTCAATATTTCAATAAATGTCATTACAAGTAAAAATCTCATTACAATGCCTTAGGTACTCTATTCTCACAGATATTTTACAATGTCACTCATACATTCGAGATTTTCTTATAATGTCTACATCATAGGTTCTCATTTAGAGGTTAACTTCAAATGAGTAACTTGAGATTCCCTCACAAATCTTGACACACTCTTTTATAATGGCTTCAAATCATAATTGAGATTTGTCAAGATCATCAAAATAAGGATGTTGCATTGCTTTTTTGGCTGAGATTCTCTTCAATGGCTCAAAAATCAACATTTTTTGCAAGGAGAGACCAATCAATTTTTACTAGTTTAGTTACAGATGTACGCAAAGTAAAAGAATAAAAAGAAACAGCTCATCCAAAATGGAAATGAAATGACAATAGATGGAAGGAACTTACAGATAGGCATGGCAGTCTGTCAACTTAGTCACTCCTAGTCATACATCTTCACTGCGAGTTCCAAGATACCTATTGCACACAACACCTCTCATGAATCTAGAATATCTTGAAATTTGAGATGCTTCTATAATGTCTACATCATAGGTTCTCATGATGAGGTTAACTTTCAATGAATAACTTGAATTTCCCTCACCAAGCTTCGCACACACTTTTGTAATGGCTGAAAATCATAATTGAGATTTTTTCAGATCGTATCGAGATGTTGCATTGCTTTTATGCACGAGAATCTCTCTTGGGTGAACCATAAATTTGCATTTTAAAGTAATCAATGTTTACCAAGTTACGGATACACAAAAGTAAAATAAGATGATAGCATTGGCGTAAAGACAAATTAGCATTGGATACAAGTATAAAATTAATAAGAACCGTTGTGCATATGCCCACAAATTAATCCAATGAACCATCACGGATACCATACACTGCTTTAATGTAATGATGGCTGCCTCGCCAGGTGGAGACTCACGGACCTTCCAAGGAGTCTTGTTCAGATCCTACCTCCATATTTTCTCAAAGAAAAGCGAACATTGGATACCTGTAGGTTCGAGAAATGAAGAATCTTATGATGTGTGTCAAAGTCATCAAACAACCAATGTTTAACACTCTTATGTGGGTACCTTCTAAGCCACGTTCCAGTAACAACAACTGAGCCTGTAGGGTATTTGATGTTTTCTCCATCTATAACTGGGGCTTCCAATTTAATTTTGGCCTCAACATGACACAAATAATAGTCTATTCCCTCTTCATTTTCTTCATCTGCAATAACTGCATAAACATGCCCTACATTGATATGTGCAGAAAATCACTTGAAATTAATCAAAATTATGAATACAGTACAAAGTAAGATAACAATATGGAATTTCAAAAACTAAGCAAGTAGATATATTACCTGGTTGAACTAGATCTGATACGTGGTCAAAGTCGACCGATGATTCCATCTGTGTTAGTTCCAATGCCGTCGGAGGGCGATATGTGTGAAGTGGGCTAAGATAAATTGTCAACCATTTTTCAACCCACTCCCCTGACTCACAATCATTCCAGGCTTGCATTGTACATGAAGAACAAAAGCATACCATCTTATGTGTATCGATACTCCATGAACCTGCATTTGAGCTAAGGAAAGAGTGTAGCTCACTCGATCCTATTAGTGTACAAAAATCCTCATATGGTGCAATGTTAGTATCATCCATCAACCAAAAAAATCTATGAAGTAAAGACGTAGATTCATTACCTGGACCCATCGAAGCATTACACCACTCGACAATTGAACTTGCATCTATCAACTTTGCACTGTCTTTATACTTTAACTCTTCTCGTACTAATGCTTTTTTCATCCATGCTCCTAGACCATCATGCTCCCCCTTTCCATGCCAGAGGCCCCTCACAAAAGTTCCACATATGTTGAACACTGTAGTGAATTGCATGCTTACACAACCCGATTAGAACATCGTGCATTCTTGAAACTATAGGCTGTACAATTATAAAGCTATATTATATACCAAGCGTATGTTATGCCTCACAGGCAAATCACTATAGAAAATTTGGAAGCAACCTTGCATGAACTCTAGAGAATGTGTGTGATCATCACTAATATAAAAGTGATACTCCCTCAATACCTTCCTTTGGTCCTCTGTACTATCGGCTACATGAATGAATGCTATGTGCACAAATATTGAAACTTGTGTGGAGTTGTAATACTATGGCTGCACCTCACACTGTGGTTGTAGAGTGTAGTTCTCTAAAAAGTCAACCACTGATACTATGCTACCAACTGGAAAGGTGTCGTTGCATAGCTTGAGTTGCGTGTCCAACCATCAGGCTCTATGGGTATGCCTTGCATACTCATACACTAGATTCTCACGAAACATGGACATAAACTAATACACTATAATCTTCTCAATAACCAAATCACACCTTTTTTCTTGAGACCCATCTTTTGTAGCGTATGCCACTGTTTTATACTTCTCGAAATCTACTAGTTTATGTCCCACCTCATCTGTGCTTTCCATATGTTGACATACTGGCATTCGTTGCAAGCCACCGCAACACTTGCATGAACCATCCAAGCATGTTGTCCTATAGAATATTTGGCCATCCTCTATTTGACATAAATTTTTTGATAAGAACTCTCTTGAATATTTTGGTGAGGATTCTATGCCACAATCCTTCAAAACATCGTTAGTATGCAAATCTAAACATATAGAATGATAAACATCATAATGGTTAGCGAATTCAATATGTAGTCTACAACAACAAGTAGTGCATGTGTGATTTATCTTGACATAAAAAGGTTTAAGCATTTTGAAAAATCTTTGAGAAATACTAATTTGAGGATAAGCATTTTGAAATTTATGAAAAAATTGGGTTTGAGTCATATCCAAAAAATGCTTTGGATGTGGCTGATGGTTCCATCTACCGATTCTCCTTCTTACGACATCCCTTTGATTTGGAGATGGCCTTGTATTATTCTTCCAATAATCTTCAATTAGTGTTCTCAATGCTTCAACAACTTTTTTATCTTTATGTGGCAGTCTTCCCGAAAATTCCCATAATTCATTTGAATCGGTGCCCTCAATTCTTTGCCGCCTTTGAACGGATTTTGATAAAGTTTTTCTACTAATTCACATTTGTTCACTTGTCTTTTTAATGAGATGAAATCTCTTTGTTTGATAGCTTACCAAAGTCGATGTAATGACATGTTGGGTGATATTACTATCCTTTGAGTGTGAGGTCTTACCCACACTCTCATAAGAATCCATCAGATTCTTCAAAATAGTGTTTTCACTTGATGCATTCGATGTTCTCAACCCAAGAGTCTTCATGATGTTTATGTACTTTAAACCCCACATCATTTGAAAAAATAGTTGACATCTTGCGGTCTCATTTAGCCTTTCAAAGAACATTTTCCAAGTCTTATCAGCATATCTTCTACAAGTGCGTTCTAGAATCTTACCTTCCATATGCTGCAAAATATCCTCATCAATATTAATCAAAAACTTTGGCTTTCTACGCAAAATTCTAGGCGGTGTTCTCTTAGGTACATACATCTCAACATTAGCAATTTCATCAATATTTAATTGAGGTGGGATAGATTGCGTACCTTAAACCGAGGGTGGAATAGAATACATACCTTGAGGCTCACGTGGGGATGATGGCATACCTTGTTCGTCAAATCCGAGTGATGATGTACTCTCAAATTCAGATGTGGTGGATGGTGTCCAACCACACTCACTTGTGGTAGATGGTGTCCCTCCATATTCATTTGTGCTTAATGGTGTCCCTTCGTATTCACTTGCGGTAGAGGGTGTGTCTCCAACTATGGTATCTGCTCTCCCCTAGCACGACTCTTTCACATTCGTGCCCTTTGTGCTGCCAATTTCTTTTCTCTTTTTGATAGTTGAGGTTCCTCTTCAACTGGCTTGTTTTCATCAATTGTTCCCAATTTCTGCTTTTCACGATATTCCCTCATCTATTTTTTCTCTTTATCTCTGAAGGCTTGGAGCTGATCATCTATTAGTTTTTTCCTTTTAATAGTTCATTTCTTCGACATGACAAATAATTTTACCTATGCAAAAAGTGCTAAGTCAAGTCAAATTAACTAATAGTGAAGGGTTGTAAAAGTCTATTAAAGAGGGAGACCAATGGTCACCTCTTTCAAATGTTAGTTTTAAAAGTTGAAGTGGTTTGTTTTAAGAGGGAAGCATTATAAAAGGCTTTGATAAACTTGAATGGAGGATGATCTTGGATTGGAAGTCAAACCAAATGAGGAAATGTTGAGTTTCCCTTAACAAAATTGAGCTTTTTGTGACTGAAATTGAGTTTTTGAGTTGGGCAGCGTTATTTTATGTTAGATTGAGCATGAGCAGGGTATATTAGGCTTGTTTCAACAATTTTCAAGTTTTGGAGTGTTTGGCAAGTGCTAATTTCAATAAAACATAGGGTTTCTAAGCCTAAGGAGAGGGTTTTATGGTCTGGGTGGTAAATGATTGAATCTTTACAATATAATGCTATAATTTGGAGTTTTGATAGATATAAAGTGCGGCCCCAAGGTTTCAGGAGATTTGGACTAGTTTTGAAGGTGGTCCCTTTTTAAAAGTGGGCTAATTTGGGCCCTTAAAAGTGTAGAAAGCTTGACAATTTGTGTAGTTTGGTACAAAACAAGCATTGGTGATTGTTGGATATGTTGAAAGGCTCTGTAATGGGTAAAATAAAAGGTGTCTAAATGGTCCTAAGTCTATAGAACAACAAATTTGCATAATGAAGCTTATTAAGCAAACCATTGCTAATACTAGTACTTTTAGGCTTAATGAAGGTTTGGTGTTTCAAGGGTTGTTGTGGGAATTGAAGGAAGTTGGGACTCCTAATTTGAAAATGTATAAAAACATCATACAAGCCTGAATAAAGGGTTCAATGAATTTCTTTTGAGGATTTGGTGCTCTACTCAACGCCTAAAATGTGGAGTTTCAAGTTTTTTTTTTGTGTTTTTAGTTTCTTTTTCCTGTGTACGGCCCAGTACAGGCATCCCATGATTAGAAATTCATAAATCACTGTGGTGGAAGGTCTTCACTTGGACTTCAATCTATTTTGAGACTCCTTTGGTTGTTTCGGTGAATGAAAAAACTCCATTCTTTATAATCAGCCTGTACAGACCAGCAGGATATAAGTTTTACTTTAATTTAAAGATGGAGCCTTTCCTCCTACTGTGGTGACCTATGATTCGGAGGAAAGGCCTGTAATATTTTGTTTTCAAGTTTCATGTTTCTTTTAATAGTGGTAAGGTGTCTATAGGGTTGGTGATGTTATCTTAGGCTGAGAATGTGAGTTTTTGGCATGAAAAGGAGGAACCAAAGTGGTGTTTTTGAGATCTAATGAGGCTAAAGGCCTAGTGAAGGTTTATTTTGTTTTTGCAGACCCTAACAAACTTGTTTGATGCTTTGGTGATGCTCGTAAGTCCTTGGAGTTGTGAAATATAGAAAACCCTAGACATTTATGAGAAAATTGAGGGTTTTTGTATTGGAAACCTATTTGAGCATGCAAGGTCCTAAAACCTGGAAAATCTTTTGTTTTGAGACCTAATTAAAGACTATTTTTGGATTTGGGAGTCTGTTGAGAAGTGAGAAGGTTGTGTGGGGAATTATACCCTCTCTCACACCCTCTCACACCCTCTCTCCCATCCTCTCCCACCCTCTCCCACTCTCTCCCACGTTCTCCCACTCTCAAATAACTCTCTCCACCCTCTCCCACTCTCTCCAACTCTCTCCAACCCTCTCTCCCACCCTCTCCCACTCTCTCCAACTCTCTTCCAACCTCTCCCATGCTCTCTGACTCTCTTCCACTCTCTCCCACTCTCTCCCATAGTCTCTCACCCTCTTCCACCCTCTCCCTCCCTCTCCCACTCTCAAATAACTCTCTTCCACCCTCTAGCATCCTCTTTCCCACTTTCTCGCACCCTCTCCCACCTTATCTCCCACTCACCCACTCTCCCACACTCTCTCCCACTCTCTCCAACTCTCTTCCACTCTCTTCCACTCTCTCCCACACTCTCTCACCCTCCCCCACCCTCTCTCCCACTCTCTCCCACACACTCTCACCCTCTCCCACCCTCTCTCTGATCTGTATAGGATCTAGACTAGATTGCAGTATTTAAATGCTTAACTTTTACAATGATTATTCCAAGTTTATGAAATTTAAATTCATGCATACATTAACACATTTATGCATTAAAACTTCAAAAGAGAAACTGAATACGAGAGAGAGAAGAAGAGAAGTGCAAACATCGTTTGATTACGGAGTTCGTCACAAACGTGACTACGTCTCCGGGTCCGCTCCAATGGAGTGTGACCGATCCGATTAATCTCCAAATCAAATTACAATTGCACCACGACCATTCTTCAAGCACTTCGGCATCATAACAACGCTCTGACATGCAAGAATGGCTCAAAATAATCTCTACAAGACCTCTCTTTCGTCACCTCAGCTTCAAGACTTCATCACCTGAAAAAAACTTAATAGCAACTCTCACCTCACACTCCCCTTAAATACAAAAAAATAACTCAATTTGGCCCTTAACCAAAAGATTTTACAATATTCACCTTATCTCTCCAAAATACATAAAAATCTTCAAATCTCCCATAAAATCCTCATTAAAATCCCCTATAATTATTCCAAGCCCTTCTTATTATTCATTCGGGCTTATTGTTATTTGGGAAGTTTTGATTTAATCCTTTAAAAGGATTCTTGTTTGTTTAAATTTCAAATTAGGAGGGAATTGTTTAAAATCTATGGCTATCGGGTTTGAAACAGTAACAAAAGCAACCGACGCTAAATGTATTACAAAGCCATCGCATGGCTCGTCGGTGGCTATCCCTTTTGTTAGCCGGCCGGTTCGGGGTTCCAAACCCGCCGGCTGGCTTTTAAATAGCAATATGCCAATTTTTAAATAACAAAACAAACTGACGTCTATAAATAGTAAAAGCCACTGCGCATGCTCCAACGGTGGAAACTTTGCGCTGTCCACGCGGAGGTCTCGGGTTCCAACCCGCCTAACAAATTTTTGTTAGAACAAACTCGCGACCGTCGGTAGGAGGAAGAGAGAAGAGGGCCACATGCCGCACCAGGAGGGTGCCACGTGGCAGATTCCTATTGGCCGACAACGATGACGTGGATCACAATTAAAACGCTGACATGTCCTGCCAATTAGACGATGACGTGGAACTGACGTGGCATGCTGACTCGGCTAATGATGTGTCCTGCTGACTCGGATGATGACGTGGACCCCGTACTGCTGACTGGATGCTGACCGTGCTGCCACCTCAATGCTGACTGTATGTACAGACGACACGTGTCATCATCTGATTGGCTCCGTACCGACTCACCGCCAT
>VDFB02200660.1:0-21161 GCA_007258455.2 Sequoia sempervirens | reverse complement strand
ATTATTTGAGGGATTGTATCAAATAGTTCATGCTTTGTTTAATGAGTGTGTGTGGCTGCATTCAATACCTTTTCTTTTTTATATTGTATTGAATTTCATCTTGAAGCCCTAATGTTTCCTCTATGCTTTATTGGATGCTTACTGTTGATTTTCTTTGTGTGGCATCTATTTTTTCTTTTGCTCTAATCCAATCACTCTTTTAAGCTCATATTACCAAGCAATCTTACAATTTTTGGTGAATTGTAACCATTCAAAATGCATCCCAATTACATGTATATTTAATTGGATCCAACTTGAAACTTTGCTAGAGTAGCAAGATAATACATATGCATCGTCACAACCAAGAAACTTCCACAATATTAGCCTAATAAAATATTTACCCTTTCAGTACCTTGTAGTTGATCAAACAACTCAACAAGATAAAAATGTGATGACTTTATCCCATGTTAAATTTAGTGAAAATCACCTTCCATTATGCAACTCATGTCAGGTCCCTTGTGGACCTGACTAAAAAATAATAATTTTCAAACAACTTTCAAGCTTAAATTTATCTAAGACAACCTATGAATGTTTATGGAGTGAAAACACAAACTGGGTTTTCATTAAAACTTATTTTTAGGCACATTTGAAAAATGGTGAAAACTAGCCAAGGTGGCTCTGGAATCGGCCTAGAAAACTAGTCAAACAATCTCCTGGAGCAATAAAATCTTGAAGGCTAGTAGCCATTGGTCCCGAGAAAGCAATGCAAAATATTGCTTAGAGAAATCAATCACAAGGAAAAATTTATTCAACCTTAAAATTGCTTAGTTGAACTTTCTGCAACAATTAGCCGTTCCGAACCAATTGAAACTCACCCAATCACCTCATTGGAAAAATATCAAATCAACTCCTAGCGAGCTGCCACTAGATACAGTGGAAAATTTTGGGACAGTGAACACATCTACAAGAGGTCTTGGATTCAAACATCTCCCATCAAAAGATATTAATGGTTGAAATTGAGCTCTCAGAAAGGTTTCTGGAAATGCAGATGAAAAATTGGAGAAATTGCATATGGTTTTTATTTGCTAAAAATAGCAAATCAAATTGTGAGGCCATGAAAACTGACATGTGAGCTTATCTAGGTATGGAGAATGTAGAACAAAATTCACTTTAGCTTGATGAGCATCTGGTCACAAATTGCAAGCTTAAACGGGAGACTACTTTGCAAAATTGAAAGTTTGCAAAACAAAAAAGTGCCAAAACCCTCCAGTTTCACTTTTTGAAACCCTCATAAAACTCATCATGGGAAGCTGAAAATTGACATGCATACTCACATAGGACACATGAGTGGGTCCACAAAAGGGTATTTCACGAAAATTAACAGACTCCAAAATATGACCCTCCAAGTAGGTCACTTAGGTAGATTCATTAGGTGCACTACTAAAAGTGTAGAGGAAATTTTTTGAAATAGACATCTCAAATTTGAAAAATTTGAGAGTGCTAACATGTTGCACCAAAGTCACCAATCACGTAAAAAATTTCAAAAGAATTTTTATATGCATGAATGTTTAACATCCTTAACACATGTAACATGTATAAGACAAAAGCAACTGTTGTGCAATGGCCATAGCTAGAATTTCTAGAATTTTCCACGAACTAAATGAGTTGAAGCAAAGCTATGGATTTTCAAACTAGTTAAAGATCGCAAATGGAAACGCTGCGAAAAATGCAAAGGGGATAATTGAATTAATATGTGGATGCATTCACATGGCTTGCAGGCTAACATGACTCTCTCTTCTATTCTTATTTGTTTATCCCCATTTTATTAGAATTTTTTAAATCTCAAACTCAATCTTTTCCTGTATTGAGGTTCAAATTGTGTTTGATTTCTGGTTACTTGTCTCTCCCAATCTATGTAGCCAAAGAAAACACTTACTTAAAGCTTCAAATGGGATTTGTGGGTTGTGAATTCAGCTACAAGTTCAGGGTGGCACACACAATAGATGCTCCAGCTATAATTTCCCATTAGTTAAAGGAAGCTACCTTCTACTTTGAACTAATTGATTTTCATTAGTTCATCTTAGCATCCACGGTTGCCAATTTATATGTAATATATAGTTTTTTTTAACAAACCCTTTTAAATATAGTTTATAGTGCATCTTTTATCTTCAAGTCTAAAATCTTCAAAATTATAGGTGCCCCTCCCAAGAATAAGGTTCATTATTACTACATATAACTAAGATCTTAGGCTACAATTAGCCATAAGATAATTTATAGGACTCCTCTTTCCTTTCTATGGCTTATATCCTTAACAATGGTGAAGGAGTTGAGCTAGAAAAGATGATAAGAAAGGAACATTTATCATTAGAAATTACAGGTACTTTTGTAAATATAATGGTTCGTACAAAGATATTATAGAATTTCCCTAGAGATGCTCCAAGATAGGTTTACTATATTCATGTGAAAGTATCTTAATGCTTTGATACCATGTGAAAATATCTTAATTCTCTGATACCATGTAAAGGTATCGTAATGCTTTGATACCATGTAAAAGCATCTGAATGCTCAAACACAAAAAAATGCACATAGTTGCTTTATTTCCCAATCAACTAGGAATACTAAAAAAAAATACAAAATAACATAAGAAAAAAGATTGGAGACACACATCTAGGCATGCAAACTTTCTTATTCTATTAACTTTGAAAATAACAATTAAAAAATATTCTTAAACTTGAAATTGCAAACTACTGATAACAAACTTGATTTGTAGAAATCTAGAGCTGCACACACACACCAAACAATCAAGAGCTTCTTAGAGCTCTCTCTATTTCCTATTCATCTTGAGCTATCTGCTACTCCCTGCACACATTGTAGCTAATTGTAGCTATCTGAAGTTATATGTTGCTCCTCACAGAAGACATTCTTTGTTGCTACTGCAACTTCACTTTCTTGTAACATTGCAAATTCTTATGCCAATCTTAATCTATCTGTTTCATTCCTTCTATTTGTCTTCATTCAAAAATTCCTTCTTAGAATTCAAATTCACCTAACACAATAAATTCTACAATTAGGAGCAGATCAAGGATAAAGATGGGTATGTGCAAGATCATCATGGAAAAAATAGGCCCTTAAGTGGAAAAAATTCAAAAAAATCAGAGTTAGGCAACTTGATGTAAAAAATTGAATAAGTTATCTATATTATTTCAAAAATATGTAAGAATAGAACTTGTATGAAATTGAATGTAGTTTCTAAACTAAAATGAGTTTATTTTTTTAAAACAAAATCTATTTGGAGTGAAAATTTGAAATTTCAATGCATTAGTACTTAAATTCGGAAAAATAAAGAAGTAGGTGTCGGTTTGAACACCCTAACCACAATAAAATGATAATATTTTTTTTTAAGATTTTAGATATAAGTAGAGGACTCATGGCCAGATGTGATGCATATTTTTTTATAATTTTTTTCCAAGTAAATAATTTATTATGATTTTTTCCAATACAACTTCTAAAATATAAAAATCATATGTCTAACTTTCCACCTTATAACTTGGTCAAAACTTCGTAGAAATTCATTTTAAATCCTACTTGGTAGCATAAGAGCATAGAATGTGGCGATGTGTTTTGGATTCAAAAGGTATGATCTGGATTTAAGAAGCTATAGATTTTTCAATCAACCTCTCAATCAGGGACTTTGAGTAAGTAATTCAAATAAAATGAATAATAATTATTTATTAAATTCAAAATAAAGAATAATTTATATTGTGGAAAGCTAATAATCTCCTTTAAAAGCCCTTTTCATTTCATTAGTTTTGGGTAAAAAAATGTTGTTAGCCACATACCCTACAAATATACATCATATCGCCACTTTTTGGCCCATTATGGTCCTGCACAAACCCAGATCCTAAAAATAAACTTTTCATTGAAAGCTCCTAACAGGTAGGTGTAATTGGAGAGTTGACGTGAGAAAGGTTCATTCAGAAAATTAAATATTTCCAACAATTCGTAAGAAAAACAACCAACCCCACAGAATGTATATAATATTAGACTGTACGAAGTGGAAGATGGATTTCCTGCATCAAAATCCATTGCAATTTTAATCAACACATAATTTCTTGAAGTTTATATCTCCTTCTATCTCTTCTATGAACTAACTCAGACCTCTTATGTTTCTTCTGCTCTTTGGGTCTTATGTCAGCACAACAGTTTCTCAAATTTCTCTCCACTTTACCATGATTAATGCCCATGGACTCTCTAAGCCCAACACAATCCCTCATGAAGTTAATCCTAAAGCCTGCCCCCTCCTCTTGAATATTGTAGCAATAGTCACACACCTTACAATCTGATATATGATCATAATATGATCTACTGCAATACCTAACCAAAAAAAATGAATATTTATGTGATCAATTCAGGGCCTTTAATGAAATGATTTCATGGATTACTACCAATTCCAACTTGCATTTTTTTCTAATTTTGAATACACCACATGAAATTTATAATGGAAAGGAAGAAGAAAAAGTGGGGAAAGGAATTGTTGGATTATTGGTTCTACAAATGCCACATGCATTCAGTGCATTGGAATAAATATACTTGCAAACCCAAATATCTACACCTATTGCATTACATGTTTCTTTGCATGTAATATTGCACCAATTCTTTTATTCCTCAGAATGGCATATATTAACAAGAGCTGCAAAGCAACGAAATTCCTGGAAAATTGTACAAGACTAGTACTGTTTTTATTTTTTGTGTCACTATGTTTTAGCAACAATGTTGATATTATAACAACTTAATAGTAATCTTGAAATTTTTCAAATGGTGACATATAATACCATAAACAATATCCAAAAATAAGGCAAGTTGTTACAAATAGGAAACATGTATTGTCCTTTCAAAATTAATAGTCTGTGTATTCAAATCAAATACAATGAACAACCTGTCTTGATTATTATGAAATATAATGAACAACCACATAACTATATTCCCAACAAGATGCAAAATACAAAACTTAGTAATAGATGTTAGGATATGTTAACCCAAAGAACCTATCATAACCATGTGATCAAATTATGTGTGCCATAAGGATCACCACTTTGAATGGCCTTTAGGTGGACAAAAATTGAAGAGGAAGAGAGAATTCTCATCATTGGCTTCCAAGAAGTTGAACACTATTGAATTTTGTTCAAAATCATGCGATTATCCATTTTCTCAAAGAAACTAAATTTGAATGTTGATTTTGAAAATGGTTTGAGACAACATAAAACCCAAGGTGTTGGTGTCTACATTCCAAAAAGGATTTAGGTTTCCATTATAATAAAAGCTTTATTGGGGATAATGGTGAAGGCTTGTGTACTACATGGAGGAAATAGAGGTTCAAATCTATAGTAGAGTACATGCACCCTAGACGAACAATATTCAAGTTAAATTGAAAAAGATCCCCTTGCAGGCTACCACAAGTGAGGTCTCATACATGATATTGGAGTCTTGCTTGTCACTGGCTTAAAAACTATCTTTATTTTTCTTTATGCCCCATAATTCAAACCAAGATAACTACCTAACAAACATAGCTATCAAGGTGGATTTTAATATGGAAATTGGACAGTAGCCAATTTCCAAGTGTTTGAAATGTGGAGAGAGGAGTTGCATTATACAAATTTAAATCAAGGTAGATTCTCATTCTGAATGGAATTTTGAATATGGAAATACATTCACATGTCAATATGGTGTTTATGAATGTTGGTTAGATGTATATGCATGATGATAACCTACGTATTGATCTAAGAGTGTGGATGTAGACCTAGAAAAAATGTTATTAAAGTTTATAGAAACTTTGGGATGTAGGAGGGCCTAGATACAACAATTTTGATTTTTAATTACCCTCATGCATGTTTTCCAATCCATTATTCTCTCTAAATACTTAAGGGACTAATTTAACTTCAGAAGACTTAGGGTTCCATCCCACCAACTCTAAATTTAGATCAGCCATCATATCCCTATGTGGATTGGACTTGCAAGTTTTTTCCACTCAACACGATTGAATTTGAGAAGCATTATATTGTGAAAGGTATGTCATTTGCCATTTTTATTATCCTAAGTAGAGGTGTTTGGAAAATGGCATCTCTTAGTGGATAGGATCCCTATGTGGATAAGACTTGCAAGGTTTTTCCACTCAATGAGATTGAATTTGAGAAGCATTCTATTGTGAAAGGTATGCCATCTATCATTTTTTATGATCCTAACTAGAGGTGTTTGGAAGATGCCATCTATTAGTTGCTATAATCTTCAATTGTCTAGGACAATCTACTTGATTAATTCCTTCTTCTAATATTCTCTTCATACAAGCAGTATGAAACATCAAGAAAATTCATTCATAGATGGATACAATAGTATAACCATAGAAGTATGATATACCATAAAAATTCAAGTTTAACCAACACTCTTTCAACATTGAATTTGATTTTAGTCATCAACATTAAGATAGAACTTTTGACAACATTAACAGAGATAAATGTTCCCGCCAAATCTGCATTACATCGACTACAATAGTGGTGTACCATGTAAAAACTCTAGGTGTTAATAATAGTAATATCTAACCCCTCTTATAGATTATGCCATTCACCTGACAATATTTTTAGATTATGACATTCTCAATGGAGATTAGGCAATCTATTGATAGATGTAATCAAGGATACTTATAAGCATGATATAATGATTTTACTCCAAATGAGAACAATGGCATGGGTACATTAGGTCACATCATCATTTGTAGCATGCTCATCTAGGACTACATCGAAAACAAATTCATGCTTCTCTACATATGTTGTCAAGTCCATCTGAAGGAAAACATTTGTTTCAGTCATAATACAACGTTGTGGTCTCTAAGCTCAATGCTACTATAATTGCTTTCAAAATCTAGGGAAAACTAAGTTGCTCAAATTCACTATGTTATCCAATAGATATAATTTTTGAAACAATTTAAGGACAATCATGCTTGAGTTGTCAAAAGATAATATTTTGATAAGATTATAATCTTGCATGATGTTATAGATTAAGAAGCATAATTGTACTTGTTATGTAGCCAAAGAAAAATTTAGGATGAGGTAGTTTATTTTTTATAGTTTAAAATGAACACGTGTGGATGAAAGGAATTGAGAGGAATAGAAACAATTTGTTTAGGTAAACATAGTTACAAACAATCTGTACAGTTTGTCAGGTTTTCCTAATTGATAAGTAGGTATCTACTTGAATATTAACTTATAAGGTTGAAAGGAATTGAGATGAATATGCATAGCTAGTTATGCTTTCCTACTTAACAAGTAGAGGAATCAATTAAAAAAAAATATAAAACAAATATTTCTTAAAAATCTATATTTGACTCAAATTAATATTAAAATGCATATATTTAATTTTTATGTTCTTTGAAAATTAAAATTTGTTTTGAAGATAGTTTTTTTTCTAAAATAATTTTATGTGGCTCAAACCCATATTCTTATGAAAAGATCTTGAAGGAAATTATGTTTTTCTTATAAAAAAATCAATTTAATAATTAAAATAAATTTTCTTTATATTATTTCCTCTAAATTATTTTACTTAATCAATTTATTTACAATTTTTAAAATCATATACATTTCATTACTTCAATAAATTAAAGTTTAACATTTTATGATAATATTTTTATTCAAATATTAATATAAAAAAGGGAATCATCTCAATTTGAATTTATATAATTATAAATGTATATATTAATAATTAATAATTAATACATATATAAATATAGTGGGTGGTAGGGTGGGCGCCCCCCCTGTTACTCTCCTTCTCTTATTAACCCATCAGCCCAATGGAAAAGAAAAGGAAAATCATTCACGGGTGATGAGAGAGGAAATCGGGGTGTTGGATGGGGAGTGCAAGCTAGCAGTAACGTGGCAAGGCCACATCACCTCATCTATCGCTAGTGATAACCTAAGGTGATAGGGGAACATTGGTAGAAGGCACTAAGCAGAATGGGAAGCCTACTTAACATGGGGAGATCCTAGAGGTGATCGTCGTCTTAATGATTCATGATGGCAAGGATAAATAGAGTGACACGTAAAGTACGGATTTCATGTTAGATTATGCAAATTTTCTGGGTGGTAGAAGATGATTATCATGAGGTGATGTTTGAGTTAAGGGTTGTGGTTGCAGCATGAAATATTCATGCAAGGAAATATTTCCTTGCATCTCTATTATTCCAAGCAAATGTGCGATGGTTTGGCCATGTTGTTCGCGGGCCTTTTAAATGTTGATGGATGATGGCATTTATTCCATATGGTTTTTGAAACTTGTTTTGTTGGTTGTCTTTGTGAAGGGAGCTTTTGGCTAGAAGGCAGTTAATGGAAAAGATGAGCAAATCAAAATTCATCATTTTTGTCTCCGTGGAGGGGTTGGAAAGCTCTGGCATCGACACTCATGTTTCGTTGGTGGTGACGAAGAGGCAAATAGCATTTATGGAGATCACAGACCAAAGGTTGAAAAGAATTATGCTTTTGGATGATCCCTTGGTCATGGTAGCGATCAAAATGATTTTAGGAAAGGGCCACCTAGACAGAAAGGAATTTACGAGGGACAATGCATACATATCTTCATAGTTCTTGGCAGCCATTCTAGGTGTGGAAGTGTCTAAGGTGGAGGGAAAGGAATTGATGGTGAACCTATTCTGCAGCGACCTATTAGGAGGTTTGGAGAAGACACTAAAAGCAGCCTTTGTGGGTAAAGGAATTTCACACCTCTCTGACTTGGAGCTGCTGTGGAAGACAAATGAAGCAATAAAAGTATACCCCTTTCTTTTAGACTTAAAGAGGCCATAGCTCATGAGGCATAAGATGACCTCGCCAATGGCGGTTGAATTTCTGAAAAGAAAAATGGGGTTGGTGGCAGAGGAGGGCTTGGAATGGGTGGAAGATTTTACTTCATTTGCAGAATTAAATGGTTTCCTGTGAGGCTTGGCCTCTGTGCATGTATTTTTTGTTTAAAAAAAATTTATAGATCAGTGTTGGGTTTCGAGATACGTAGTGTGACTGCAATTTTGTATTGGGTGTAGCATGTTCACCAGGTTGGTAAGTCTAGTTTCCATGGAATTTTGGTGGTTTTCTTGCGTAGTGGATTAATTGTACTTTTTTCTTCAATTTTTAATATAAATCATATCCTTGCGTATAAAAAAAAAACATATATAAATAAAATAATTATATATATTTATTTTAATTCAATATAAATATTTTTAAAAAATATTTACAATGTGCATAAAGCCATGGTGAGGCCAATGGCCTTGTTAGTTCAAAAAATAATTAAATTTTAATTTTATTGTTAATTAATAGTTTTTTTCTCAAAAAATCCATAATACAAAATTATATATATATATATATAAGTCTTTAAAAATATTTGAATTATATATATATATATATAATAAATCAAATATTTAACATGAACATTTAAATTGGATATGAAAAATTTAAACTTGACTAAAACTAACAATTTTTAAATCAAATACAGATAGAGGGTTTAGAAATTAAATATAAATTAAAAATATGTGACTGATTTTTTTAATTTAAAATGTGAGAAGAAAAAATCTTTAAATTTAGATCATTTATTTAATTAATATATAAAATTTATTTATTTCCTATTAATTATTAATTAGTTAACAATTTTTATTTCACAAAATAACATATAGTAATTATAAGTTGTAGTAATAATATAAGTTGTAAATAGAAGGTGAATTATTTCTAAAACAAATATGATAGAATTTAGGATTGATTTAAATGATTAAATAGATATATTGGTGATATTTTAATTTTTTTTAGAAGTAACATGTTAAAATAGATTAGAATCCTTTTTTTAGAACCTAGATCAATGGAAGTTGGAAATTTTCTCTAATATAGTAATAAATTGTTGCATATGGTTATTTAAAAGGATCAAATTAAATTAAAATTTAATTTCAAAGTAATATATTAGTATGTTTTTTTACTATTATTTAAATTTATTAATATTAATTTAAATTTGATTTAAAAGTAATTAGTGTTCATTTTAAAGATGATTTTTAAAATAACAAATATTTTATAAAAGTAATTAGTATTTATTCTAAATAATTATTGTAGTCTTAATTCATTTATTTTGCAAAAGGTATGTTAGTAATTAGAGTTAGTTCAAATTTCAAAGCAATTAAAAAATTGTTAGTTTAAATATATGTTTAATAAGTGTTGTTTTAGAATTTAGGGAGTAATTGGTATTAAATGAAAAGGGCAGGTGATTAGTATTAATTTATTTAAATTATAATATCAAAATAATTTAGGTATTCATTTATTTTAAAATAATAATTAATTTAATTTATATTAAAAGGTAAATTTTTTGAGTAATTAGTATTAATATTTTTAAATAATTAGCTCAATGAAATTTATGCTACAAATCAATTTAGTATTAAAGGTAATTAAAAATAGTTTAATTTTGATGTTATATTGATTAATTAGTTAGTATTTGTTATTCAAAGTTTAAATTTTATTAATTATTATTATTATTATTTTAATAATGCAAAGGAAATTAGTAAATAAATGTTACGCACCCAATGTATGCGGTAATTAGTAAGTAATTTAATTTTCAAAATAGTTAGTATGGTTTACCTCATTCAAAATAGATCAAATTTATTTCAAAAAAATTATTGTAAATAAACAACCTAAGTTTAAAAAATCTCATAAAAATTAGTTAAGTTTCTGAAATGGAAGTAATGGAAGCAATGGAAGCGCATTAATCACTTATATCAATTGAAATTTGTCTACCAATTAGATTGAAGGGAATTGAATTTTGAAATATATTTTGTTATATAATTGGCATGTATACATTGATAATAGATAACAAAAAAATTCAAATAGAAAAAATGATTTAGCTCTCATTGGTTAAAAAGAGAATTATTAATAACTAGTTAAGATCTAGTGGTGCCTATAATTCCCTCGTAGGAAATAAATAGATTAATAGAGTTTAAAGTAAGTTGTGCAATTTGAACACTTAAATTCTTTCTTCAATTGTTTTAAAGAACACGTACAAGGTACCTAGTTGTAGTCTTACCATCTTTGAAGAGTATAAAGAAAATATCAACCTAGGGGAATTAGAGAGTTTTCTATACTAAAGGATCTCCACATGCATAATGAAATAATTATTGCAACAAAAATTCACCACTTTATCTTTTGTTAAGCCAACTAAAGATCTCGAAGAGGTGTCCCACCACATTTCAAATGCAGATTTTTTTTTCCTATTAATATTAGAAACATTGACCTACCATAGTTAAAAGGTCAAAGAATGTGATACAAGTTGAGGATATGCATGATCAAGCATATACATCTTTACCATCTGCACGTAATAAATATAATAAAATTAAATGAATGATGAGAATTATTCTAATTCTATGAAAATGACTAATCTAGATGACACTCTTAATGGTACTCATAGCACCCACAAATTGAAAATATAAATGAATAAATTACACGTAAAAGAAACATTCATAAGAAAATACCAACTAAAGCATATCAAGAGCAAGAAAATGAAAGTAATACATACCATTTAATCTAGCTCTTTCATTGAATAAATTATACATAGCACATTTAAATGACATTTTTCTTCATAGAAAAACAATACATGATCATACACAATCACCAATCCAACATGAAATTCTAATTTTAGATGAATAAGCTCTTGTCCTTATCTACCTATCACCAAAAATATATATTTTATTTTCCTCATTCATATACTTTTCCTATTTGTCTCATCATTGATTATTAATACATGATTCTCTTTTAATGGGCCATAGTGAAAATTTGTGTATCATGGCTATGATATGTCCTTAATGTTTAAATCCTAGAACTAGGTGATCTATATTCAAGTTCCTTGATCCCAAGTCTATGTTTTATTGAGGTAGATTTGTAGTGTGAATTCACACCATGTATTTTTCATGTTGCATGCTTGCATATTACCCTACTCCATAAAATATCCTCATATATATATATATATATATATATATATATATATTGCACCCTTGCTTACAACTTGCAAAATATTTAACTGACTTGCATAAAGCACACAAATTATTTTTTAGGCTAGGTTATAAAGTGTATTTGGATTTTGTAATTTGTGCACGTATAAAATGTAGTTTATTTCCATGACCATGTTCCAATTATTATTATTTTAGTGAGTTATCATTCCCTCTCATAGTTTCCAATTTGTACCTCATTCCCATGGGCTTACAAGACATTAATGGTTAGTTAGTACAGTGCAATTTCACCTTTACACATGTTGGAAAGTGTAACATATGTTGATGTCTCATGCCCCCACCATAACATTGCTTGTGGACTTCCCTCCATTGTTTGTATTCATCTACTCCCACTAAAAATTGCTACATGAACCCTAAACCTTGAACCTTGACACTTTTCTATTTATGGTCCTCTCTTGCTCCTTTAAAATTTACAATTTGCATCCCTTGTAAGTTGATTATTTTGTTTTAATTTTGACTTTGTACCTCAAAATTTCATGCTCAAACTCATACAATGGACTTATCTTACTCTAAGCTACATATTGCAAGTTGAGCTCCCATTTTTAGATCCCACAAAGATCATATCCTATGAACTTTTGATCACCCTTTGCATCTTTCAAAATGTGCTCACTCTTTTGAATCTTACATCCCCATGCCACTCTTTTTGTAGACTTGGCACCCTCCTTTGCAAGTTGCAAACAAGTTTCCAAAGTTTGCAATTCAACAACATGTTGATTTGGTAGATTTGGAAACACTTGTAAACCAAGCCCATCCCTCACAATCTTTCTATTCTTTCAAAAGTCTAAGCATAACCTTAAGCATGGATTAACAAACATTGAACACTCTTTCAAGGATATGATTAGGTTTGAGAAATTTTTGAATCACATGCAATTCTACAACATGTTGATTTCATAGATTTGGACACACTTGTAAGCCAAAACCATGCCTTGCAATCTTTCTATTCTTTGAAAAGTCTAAACATAACCTTAAGCATGGATTAACAAACATTGAATACTATTTCAAGGATATGATTAGGTTTGAGAGATTTTTGAATCACATGCAATTCTACAACATGTTGATTTCGTAGATTTGGACACACTTGTAAACCAAACCCATGCCTAACAATCTTTCTATTCTTTCAAAATTCTAAACATAACCTTAAGCATGGATTAACAAACATTGAACACTCTTTCAAGGATATGATTAGGTTTGAGAGATTTTTGAATCACATGCAAGTATTTGATGACCACACAAAGGCATGGATTCAAGTACAAGGATATGATTAGGTTTGAGAGATTTTTGAATCACATACAAGTATTTTAAGACCACACAAAGGCATGGATTCAAGTAGAAGGATTGATGGCTGGTGATGTAATGAGTATGGGTAATTTGAATTGTGATTTAATAAAAAAAAAAAATCTACCTTGCAAGTTTGTCACTAGATTGATCTATTACTTATGTGAGGAAGTTTTCATTCCTCTACTTACAATTATGCTTCCCAACTCAACTTGGTAAAACATATGATGATGAAAAATAAGTTGAAACTCAACTTGTAAAACGTATTGATGATGAAAAAATAAGTTTAAGTCGGAAATTGCAGCAAAGTGCATATTGCACATGTACCATGCTATCAAAGATCAAGATAATGTATAAGGATCCTAATTCATTTTAATCACTAATCAAATTAAGAGCATAATCAAGCACAATGCTCATCTATATATCCATAATTTAGATGTTCACAATGATCTCCCTATCTATGGACCTCTATCTATAAAAGTTAATGTAAACATCTAACTTACATGTTTTCATTAACTTCCGGCATGTTCAACCATTGTTTGTTCATGTTATGTATCAACATCTAACTCTAATCGCTTCACTTTTATAGTAAAATTAGTAAGGTGCAAAGGAAGTCCCAACTTTTAACCATTGAAGAGAAAGCCTCGTTGTCTTTAGTAATCATCCTTGTATCCCTTTCAAGTTACATATATTGCTGCAAGGGAAAAGGTTGCATGTATCCCAATTCAAGTTTCACATGAGACAGATGATAGAATATAAGACGAGGTCACACTATTTAAACCATATGTGATCATAATCATTATCCTAAAGTCCATATGCGAAAGTATAACCACAAGATAACCCAATTTATTTATTATTTTGTACATCTAATATACCTAATTAGATTAACAATTCCAAATCCAAGCAATAAACAACTCTCTATTAACCATCAAAATTTTAAAAACTCTAATTCCCATTCATTTCAGTTTCAACACATCTTCAATTGCGATCTTAGCTAATCATACTAGACAAGACGAAAACAACCTGGTGTACATGGCGCATAGCCCCAATTTCTAGAACCTGCCACCAACTAAACGGGCTGAAGCAGATCTGTTGCTTTACAATTTTTGTGACAAGGTTTATTTATATTTTGTGTTTAAATAGCATATCGCCTTGTAGGTGGTGTATAAGTAAGAATTCCTTTCTTTGCGCATATTGGGAAGGGCTAACTCTCTTGTCACTGCATCCTTTGTATTTTGTGTTATTTAAGCTCTCGTCTATAGTGGTATTTATTTTTCAGGACTCATAATAATCATTTATTTTGAAACAGAAGTTCTCTATTATTGCAGTTTCAGCAGGTTTTAGGAGGAAAGAAGTGTTTCATTTTTTCACCTACATTTGCAGGTCAGATGTTTTTCCTTTCAGCTACCCCATTCTGTTGAGGCGTGTATGGAGTGGTGAGCTGCCTCCTGATGCCATTCATATCACAATATTCTTGAAAAACTCTTGAACAAAATTCTCCTCCACGATCAGTTCTTAAACATTTGATTTTGCACCCTTTCTCATTTTCCACAAGTGCTTTAAACCTCTTGAATGTATCAAGGGCTTCATCCTTAGCCTTCAAAAAATACACCCAACATTTTCGTGAGTAATCATCAATAAAAGTGATAAAATATGATGACTTACCCAAACTCTTTGTTTGCATCGGTCCACAAATATCTGAATGAACAAGTTGAAGGGGGTAATGGGCCCTCCATGCAGTGCCTTTTGGAAACCTTTCCCTTGCATGCTTTCCTTTTGCACATCCTTCACAAACCTCCTTGTGCTCTTCAACCTTGGGCAAACTAGCAACTAATGCTTGTGAGGTCAAAAGCTTCAAACTGTGAAAGTTTAAATGGCCATACCTTAGATGCCATAGCCAACTTGTATCCTCAAATGCCATATTGGCAAGGCTGCTGTTATTTTCACCAAATCTCAATGGAAACATCCTATTTTTCGTCATAGGAACAACTGTGACTACTCTGTTTCCCTGACTCTTATCAAAAATTGTACATTTCTTATTTTCAAAGACAACTCTATAGTTCTTCTCACATAATTGTCCAACACTTAACAAATTATGTTTTAACTCAGGAGTGTAATAAATATCTTTAACACTCTTCATACCTTCTTTTGTGTGGATCTCCATAATTCCTTTTGCAGCGACCACCAATGATTTATCATCACCGAGCTGAATCTTTGACTTGAAACTTTCATCCTTTGTTGAAAACAACTTCCCATTTCCTGACATATGGTTAGAGCATCCAGAATCTAGGTACCAAACATCTTTACTAGTATTTTCACTTTTAGAATAAGATAAGAATAAATTATCTGGAGGATTTTCATAACTTTCTTGAGCATAATTAACATTTTTACCTTCTTTTAGTCTACATTCTCTTTCAAAATGTCCATACCTATTACAATGGTAACATTGAACATTCCTTTTATCAAATCTTCCTCTACCTTTGCCTCTTGAACCACCTCTTCCTCTTGAAAAACTTCTGCCCCTACCTCTTGAATTATTCTGATTTTGACTTTTACCTTGGCTTTGATTGCTTTTGCTACTACTGCTGCCATCATCATTCTTTGTGATTTGTACTTTGAGGAAAAGGCTTTCTCAACACTTTCTCCAAAATAATCTTTTAATCTTTCTTCATGTGAGATCAACGATCCAACAAGGTGATCGAATTGAAGGGTTGTCAAATCCTTACTTTCTTCCATTATTATGGCAACGTGATTCCATCTTGGTGTGAGAGATCTCAACACCTTTTTTATCAGAACTTCTGTGTTCACAGTTTCTCCAAGTGTAGCCATCTTATTGACCACATCTTTTACTCTGACACAATACTCACTCACACTTTCTCCTTCTTGCATTTTTAAATTCTCAAATTCTCTTTTCAATGTCTGTAACTTAACAACTTGGACCTGATCACTGCCTTGGTAAGCTTCTTTTAGAGTCTTCCAGGCATCCTCAGCTGTCTTTGCACCTGCAATTCTTAGAAATAAACTCTTGTCTAGAGCTATTTGAATATGAAACAATGCTTGAAAATTCTTCTTCTTAGCTTCCTTCCTTGCTGTTCTTTCATTGACTGGGAGGGCATTCCAATCAGCTGGCTCCTGGTAACCTGATTCAACAATCTCCCACAAGTCTTTTCCTATTAAAAAAGTCATCATTTTTATACACCAATAATCATACTCATTTCCATCAAATTCTGGAATGGGCAAGCTGTTAGAATTCGACATGATAATCTTTGGCGAAATTCGAACAACTAGATCTTAAACCCAAAACAAAATACCTGCTCTGATATTGAATAGATTTGAGAAAACTAAACACTTATTTCCTCTAAACCCGCTGAAGCTGCAATAACAGAGAACTCTGTTTCAAAACAGAGCAGATTATTATGAGTCTGAAAAATATTGAATAGTGTGAAATTTTATATAATTGTTCTTTTATTATTTCTACTGTTCAATTCTATCAGCTGGTTTTAGAGGAGAGAAGTTTTTGGTTTTTTCAAATCACAATAACTGCGGGATCTTAGCTAATCATACGCGACGAGACGAAAACAACCTGTTGTACATGGCGCATAGCCCCAATTTCTTGAAACTGCCACCAACTAAACGGACTGAAGCAGATCTGTTGCTTTACGATTTTTAGACAAGGCTTATTTATATTTCCTGTTTAATAGCATATCGTCTTGTGTGGTGTATAAGCAAGAATTTCTTTGCAGACATTAGCTAACTTCTTGTCATGATCCTTGTATTTTGTGTTATTTATTTCCTGGTCTATAGTTAAATACAAATCTGATGGGTTTCTTAAAATTACGACATCATTTTCACTTTAAGAAAATTATCTATAAAACTCTCTTCTCTCCTCTCCAAGTGTCCAATCTTGAAAACTAAAGGTTCCCCTCCGAAGGATAATTTTCATAAATTACTGCATACAACTAAGTTCCCATGCTATAATCAGCCATAAGATTATTAATAGCAGTGCCCTCTCCTTTCTAAGGCCTATTCCCATAAAAGTAAAGGAGGAATTGAACTCCGAAAACTGATAAGCAAGGAACATTGATCATTAGAAATTACAGATACTGCTGTAAAGAGAATGGTTGATACAGAAATATCACAGAATAGCCCTTGAGACAAGTCCAAACCAGGTTTAATGTATTCATAAGTAAAACAGGCAGCCCCACAGAGCGTACAGAAGATTTGAAAGTATGGAATGGAAAATAGATTTCCTGCATCGAAACCCATTGCAATTTTAATCAGCACATAATTTCATCAAGAAGTTTATATCTCCTTCTAACTCTTTTATCAACTAACTCAGACTTCTTCTGTTTCTTCTGCTCTTTAGGTATCTGGCAATTAATGTCAGCACAACAGTTTCTCAAATTTCTCTTCACTTTGCCATGGGTCATGCCCGTGGACTCTCCAAGCCCAACAGAATCCTTCATAAACTTAAACTTAGAGCCTCTCTCCTCCTCCTGAATAGTGTAGCACCAGTCACACACCTTACAGTCTGATACATTATCAAAATATGCTCTACTGCAATACCTGCCCAAAAACCATTGAATATTTATATCATCAATTCAGGGCCTTATGAATTCATGAATTATTGCCAATCCCAACCTGCATTTACTTCTAATTCTGAATACAATACATTAAATCTACAATGGAAGGAAAAAGAAATGGTAGAAGGAATTGTTGGATTACTGGTGCTGCAGACGCCACAGACATTTACTGCATTGGAATAAATAGACTTGGAAACCCAAATCTCCACACATGCTGCATTCCATGTTTCTCTCCTCGTATTACTGTACCAATTATTCCTCAGAATGACATTATTAGCATTTAAAGTAAGCTGTCCAATTTGAACACTTAAATGCTGTATTCATTTCTGTTAAAAGAGCAAGAACAAGGTCCCTGGTTGTAGTCTTCCTAGCATTAAACAGTATAAAAATGCAAACTGTCTGTAGATTTTCTTGACATATGTTGCACAGGGAAAAGTGATGACAAATTGTCAAGCGAGGTGGCTGTCAATCCGTGCATCACGTGTTGACTTACAGATTGTCAAACATTAACCGTAGAGATTTTCTCCGTCCATTTAGGCATGGATTGAACTCTTATTTTATAAATTTCAATCTAGAATACCCATGATAGCGAGGAACTTGACCATTGTGATTTGTAATCTAATTTTGTTAGGTAGAAACCGTGTTACATAGTTGGACTTTTGGTATTTGGTAGACATTATTGAGTTAGGCTTGACAATAACAATTTTGACAGTATTTTTTTCCATTATTTTTGGAAGTTTCTTCCATCTGATTGTTTGCTCTCTTCAAAACTTTGGAATTACAGACATCAAGACACGAGGACGTTATTACATTCTACAACTTGACATGGTCCCTTGGTTACATAGGGTAAGCTGCCCATCGCTTCAATGACTAAGTTTATCCTTCTTTGTATACTCTACGATCCTTAACGTACCCCTATTTAATAATAATAATAATGATAAGAATAGGATTGGGTTGGTAGGGTATTTCACCGCGTCCACATCTGTACTTATGCCTACATAGTTAAAAACGCGGTTGCTATAGATATATTCCTTGAAGGGAGCATATTATTGTCCCTTCACGCTAATCTAGGATAATTGAATGAATTAATTGGGAATGGAGATGTGTAATAATGAATATTTAAAATTAAAAGGAAGGACAAGAAATTTAATTTTGGAAATTATAATAAATATTTTTAATATTATGTAGATTTTACTTAGTCATGATATAAAAAATTATGTTTATATTTTTCAAAACATGTTTTTGATTTCATAATTAATATTAAGTTTTATATTGATCAAAGCCATGTTGTCTGGATCATTCTGTATTCTACATTATTGATTTAACACATAAAATTATTTGAAGTAATTACTAAAACTGTATTTTTGTTAATTTGAAAGGACTAAGATTATACAAATATATCTTAGAGAGATTTTTGGGTCAGAAGGGCCATGTTCTCCTTGGTCAACCCCTTTGATTAGACCAAATTTATGGTCATTGAAGATTTGAAGACAATAATGTTAGACATTGAAATGGTGAAAATGTGGTTAATGGTGCTATCATATGGTTTTATGACATAAAGCACACCCACTTATCCAATTTCATTTAAGGATAACCCTTGAGATCCTAATGCAAAGGAGAAAGAGATCTTGCAAGAGGGTTGTCCTAGTGGTTGAATGCAAGCTAATAAGGGGTTCACCACCAAGTAAGAACTCAGAAAGACAAATGAAATGCAAGATGCAACACTAAACCCTAATTCAATGCAATGACCTACAAAATGACCTAGAAAAGTGAATGAAATAGCACATAAAGCTACATAAAGGAAGGTATCAACACCTAGAAATCTGGAGATGGCTGAATGAAGGTCTAAAACGCTGAAAAATCCAACTTTATGTTGATTGGGACTCATTTGCCAAGCTAGGAAAATCAGTCCAAAATCTAGAAAATTGTGTGAGAACAAGAATCTGCCAAAAGGGTATCTGAATCTACAAAATTTTTAAATTTGACTAGAATTGGGACTCATTCACTAAAAGTGTCGAATTAGTCTAGTTAGGATTTTCTAAAGCTTCAAAGTTTGATCCTGCTCTTCTCTATCCTTCCTTATTGATTTCTAGATCTGAAACCCTAATTTGCAACCTGTAGGTGTTCTCCAATGTTCTCCAAGGCTTGATAAAAACTTTGACAACTTCCTTCTAATCTTGATCCTTAGGAAATCTACAACCTAGACCTGCAAATCATACACAAAGGAGAGGGAAAAATTTTATTCAGTTAGTGGATAGGGGTTTGCCTTCGTCACACCCCTTTTTGGTAATCAAACCTTGAAATAGAACGAAGTAGTAATGGAGAATGATAAATGAACAAAATGAGATGTTGCAACTCACCAAACTCTATCAATGAAGTGTCACAAACATGTATGAGATGGCACCAATGGATGTAGATCTTGACTCTTTCTTGAAAATGATAAATCTTGAATTGAACACTTGCTTGAGTCATAAAACCCTACACCACAATTGTTAGCTCTAAAAAAACATGATGCATGAAATCTTTGACATGATGATTGCCACTTGAATGCTACTCTAAAATGCTTGATAATCTACTCTTGAAGACACTTGAGTGCTCTTGAATGTTCTTGTGAACTAAACTTGCTATTACGAATTCTCTCACAAAAGTCTTAGGTGAAAATGAATGAAATAGTTGTGTATTTATACTCAATTATGCAAGAATTCCTAAAATTACAATATACTACAAGCTGACATCAAATCTAGGAGAATAAAATACCACCAAAAATTTATATTAATTTTAATTTTTGGCCACACAGGACTCTCGCCCAAGGTGGCGAATGAGTCCCACCGAGCTTAATTTTTGGGACCATTTTTAAAAATGCTTAGAAAGGTGTGAAATCAAGATCAAGACAAAAAAATTTAGGTGGGACTCATTCACCCAAGGTGGTGAATGAGTCCCAAATCACTAAATTTGGGCCATTCAAGCCTGAAATAGCTAAATTATGATTGGGTAATGATTTGTGTTGGGATTATCCTAAAGAAGATGTAATAAATGGGGCTTGTTGGTGCAGGGGCACCTACAACCATGATTTAGACTATGTTTGGTAATGGTTTTTCATAGAGTGTTTGGGTGAGCTTATGAGTTTTTAGATGTTTTGTTATGGTATTTAATGAAATAAGTTCCAAAGAACATTCTTTATGTGTTTTGCTAGTGGTTTAGTAGTCTAGGTTCAAAATCGTAAAAATGCAATGTTCTCAATCTTGAAGAGTTGGTAA
>VDFB02200658.1:0-16665 GCA_007258455.2 Sequoia sempervirens | reverse complement strand
TGACTTACAAGATAGATGAGTTTCTAGAGGAGATGCAAATAAAGACAACTTTTCAATTTGTTTCAGTGTCCAGTGTGGAGTATCTAAAATTTATTGTTAATTATGAATTTGACATTGACATATATCATTGAACTAAGATTGATACTACTGTTCTGATTCATTGGCGATAATTATTGGATCAGTGTGAAAAATCTAGAGATTTGTGTTTGACTGCAAAGACTTATCTCTTGTGATTTATCAACAAACTATTATTTCTATTCGTGGGATTCTTACACAAGACAATATATTTATGAATTTCTTGTAGAGTCTATTCTAATTGATCATAATAAAAAAACTTCTAATTTTGAAAATAATATAACATAGAACCAAATAGCAGTGAAAATCCCAAACAAAGATTGTCAAGAGTGTATCTCATTTAGTTTTTATTTAATCTTTCTCTTTATGTCTACAATTTCTTGAAGTTTTTTTGATCCAAATAATTTAACGTTGATGGATATGTAACACATTTAGTTCATTCATGCCCTAGTTCATCATATTTGGCAGAGAGCATGCCCATCTAGAGATGACCTTAGAATTTGGTTGACTTATCCAGAGATAGTGATGTTGACAAAAATTTAAATGAGACAAGAAGATTTGGAAGCTAAGGGTATACACATCAATGTCTAAGTTAAACAATTAATACCCTAGATAAACATCAGTTCACACAGTGATGAGTCTCAGAGTAATGAGTTGGTGATTCTAGATAGTAGGCTTTTAGCAAAATTTGTCTATGGTATCATTGGTGTCCCCGCAATACTAATCGATCTGGCTTAAAATGCAAGAGAGGTATGACACCTTCTAACCGGCTTTTCAAAAAAAAAAGTTTGTGGGCAAAAGATGGTTAATATATAGCAAATTAAGTCGGTATTGGCATGGTGTGTTGGCTTATAGGTGGCATTGTTGTTCTTTCCACAAAGGTTCAAACCCCGCTCAGTGGTATTGTTGAATGGTTGTATCCTCGCTCATAGCCCTAGCCGTTAATTTTTACCCTTGAATAAAAATAAATATATATATATAGCAAATTTAAACTATTGCTTCTACTTTTGTATGATCCTAGTGCTAAAAGAGAATACTAATTAGTTGGTCATGTTTCCTATGAAGAGGATTCAAGAATAACTTCATCAATTAATCCTCTACCTTGTGGTCTTGGTCTAATGAATATTGCAATGCTTTTGTCCACTACTCTACAATCAAAAAAATGAGCATATGGGTTCAATTAAGATTTCTGATGTTTGATCAAGGCCTTTTGCAATACACAACAAATACAAACAAAACTATTCTAAAACTTTATGGCAGGAACTTCATTGCTCTGCAACTCTTGTTATATTATAACATTCATAACTTAAACCTTTTTATACACAATGTCAAGTTAACTATAAATTGTATAGAGTTTAGATTTGCTATATCTCTCATACATCAACATAGGTAAATTTGAAAATATTTTAAATTATATAATTTCAAAAAAAAATTGAATGAATTTATAGAAGATTATTTTTATTAAAGTGATAGAATCTAATCCCCATACTAACATTAATTATAAGTCTAACCATAACCCCAACCCTAAAACTAACACTAATTAACTTCAAACCTAACTTCATTTTATATCCAACCCTAAACATAACTATGATTCTAAAACTAACATTAATGAAAACCCCATCTGAATCCATAACCCTAACCCTAATACTAAGCCCTGCCCCAATTGAACCATAACACTAACCCCAAGCTTTATTATAGAACCTTAATCTTTACCCCAACCCTAATCCTAATTCACTCTATACCTAATTTTAATTAAATTCTAACCCTAACTGAACTCTTTAAACTCTAATTGAACTCATGTTTAGGTTAGGGTTCAATTCAAGGTTAGGGTTGAATTCATGGTTATGATTAGGGTCAAAATTCAAACAGGGATGGCTGGAGTTTAATTACAATGCTATTCACTTAGGGTTAAGGTTAGTCTTAAATTAGGGCTAGGATTGTAGTTAGGGTTCAATTAAGGTAAGGGTTATTGTCTATTTTAGGGTTAGGGTTCAATTAGAGTTCTCTAGGGTTTTGATACAATTAGGGTTACGATTACAGTTCAATTAGTGTTAGAGTTAGGGTTATAATATGAGTTCAATCAGGTTAGGTTCAAGGTTTAATTAGTGCTAGAGTTAGGGTTGCAATAATAAAATTTTCCATAATGATATGGAAAGGCATTCAATTGGATTCATATACAAATGCATGAATAAGAATTGATAATTAAGAATTCTCTAGAACTACAGTTATAACAACAAATACAATCCTTCGCTTAATCATTTGTTCTTGTTAGGGTTGGGATAAGAATTTAATGGGTCCAACTGAGACTTAGGAAATAAAGCATTAAAATCAAAGTTGGGTTTTAATTTTAATCCGGTGACGTAAGCCTAAGCCATTAACTCCAATGGTCATGTCGTTGACAGCTTAGCCAAAGCCTTTCATTAAATACTAACTGTACAATGTGTAGGTTTTCCAAATTCGAAGATATGGGAGAAGATCTCGATCGTACCCCGCCAACTCACAGACCTAAGGTGTCTCCCTGTTATTTGGCACGAGGTCAGCAAAAGGTAGATGTATGTCCCAATCTCCACTATTGAGCTCATAACCCATGGTTTTAGATTGACAATGAAGATCAAAAGCTAATGTAAATCTCTGTTGTTCCCTGCTAGCTGGCAAGAGGAAGATGAAGGTTGGTGAAGCATTAATGAATTATTCCTTGCTTGTGTAGACACATCGATCTCAATCTATGTGAAGATGTTGTTGTTGGCAATCATGAAGGGTGATCTTGGATTCTCATGTAGCTCTAGTTAAACGGTGACAATACATACACCGCCAAATTGCCATGTTTGCACATGCATTTTTACTAAGCATTGATGAAGGTTGCCATTACCTCACACAATAAATAGAAGAGGAATTTACTACTAATAGTGTCATTCTTGTAGCAGTTAGAGAACTTTGTGGGTTGAGTCTAATCAAGTTTGAGTGCTTGTCTAAGAAGAGAAAATGAGTAAGTTAGTAAGGAGATCTATTCGTTTGAGCTCACAAAAGCTCAGTCCTACTATTTAGGAAGGTACTTTGGTTGACAATCCCAGGCTTGTGCCCACTAGATGCAATAGAAGGTTGCAATTCCAGGACGTTGCTGCTCAATTGGTAGATGACAAAGGCAAGCAGTCAGCGGTGTGCTCCATTACTAGTGTTGGTAGGAAAATAAGGTATGGGTGGCATGGCTCCTCTAGATGCCGACACTCACCCATTGACCTTACGAGCAACACTTCTAATGATGTAACCAAGACCGACTCAGACTACTGTCGGTATTTACCTCTATTCAATCACGGTCTATTCTCTGATGATGAAGAGATAGTTGTGGTGCAATTGGTTGTTAAAACCCCAAGCGGATCGACTCGAACCGTATTGGGCAAGGACAAGAAAGAAGACGAGGCTGAGAGTCTACCGTATTGGGCAACAACTAGAAGCGGGCATGTATACCAAGGTCAGAGTGTTGGTAAGGGAATGGTGGTGGGTAAATAAGAAGTTGTTGTGGTGCCTTCGTGGCAATTTGGTTTCTTGGCATTTTTGCGTGGATAGCGACAAGGGGATTTTGATGACAATTTGTGTTCCCTTTTATTTTAGCTTTCCCAAGTTCGTGTGCTAGGATTTTGATGACAATTTGTGTTCCCTTTTCTTTTAGCTTTCCCCAGTTTGTGCGCTACTATGTTTTGCAGATTCAACATGTGGGAAGTTTTGAAATGAAATTCAAATGCAATGGAGATTTTGTTCAAATTAAAACCCCAAGCGGACCAACTTGAACTGTATTGGGCAAGGACAAGAAAGAAGACAAGGCTGAGAGTCTACCGTATTGGGCAACAACTAGAAGTGGGCGCATATACCAGGGTCTAAGTGTTGGTAAGGGTAGGGTGGCGGGTAAATAAGAAGTTGTTGTGGTGCCTTCATGGCAATTTGATTGCCTGGTTTTTTTGCGTGGATAGCGACAAGGGGATTTTGATGACAATTTGTGTTCCCCTATTCTTTTATGCTACCCCAGTCCATGCACTATAAATGTTTTGCAGATTCAACGTGTGGGAAGTTTTGAAATGAAATTACAATGGAGATTTTGTTCAAATGAGAATTTGTGGTGAAATTACATTTGAGCTTGAAGCTTGTTGCCCCCTTGTCATATAAAAGGGAATTCAAGGCTCATTTGTAGGGAGGGAATTGATGAAAGCTCTAGCTAGGTTTTGAGTTGAATATATGGGTAGAAAGATATCTGTCCTCTGATGAGGAAGTGATATCTATGGTGCCATTGGCTGTTAAAACCCCAAGCAGATGGAATAGAATAGATAGCCTATTTTCAGTTTTAGATGAATATATGAAAATTATCTTAAATTGTATGCAAATATGACTTATAAGCATGAATAAACGTATAATTCTAATATATTTTCTCTCCTTATGTGGATTTGAGTGAATTTTGAATGAAATGTTAATGAAGTTGTCATTCTTCTTTTGAGAATTTGTTCAATTGTTTGTCTATGTTTTTTCTTTGATTCAAGAAAATCAATTAAATGCTTAAATGGAGTCATAAGTTTACAATTATTTACAAAGGAATTGATAAGTAGTATTATATTAGAGTTTTGAGATCCATAATGCAAGGTATTATATGAGGGCCAGGCTTAATCGACACACTCTAAGGGTACACTCCCTTAGATGTCCAGCACCATGTGGGGCCCTCTTAACCCAACCTCTCTCTCGTTTCTGTAGCATTTCTTTAACCACACCATTTCAAATCTATGTTTCCGTAGTACTCCACTGTTGCAGTTTACACTTGCCATTCCCGTTCTCGTTCTCCTTCCATAGCTGTTCGCGTTTTTCGTTTCCACTTTACACATTTGCTTGGTCATTGGATTGGGGGATTTAGTCTTAATCCCAGATTCATTTCATTACATGAATTGTGGTGAGTGTTCCTTTTATATTACGAAGTATCGGTTCATTTTCTTTGTTAGGAAATAGAAAAGATTTATCTTTCTTATAACTTTAATAATAACTTTTTTTTAAAGATTATATCTTATTTATAATATTTATTAATGTTAATTATATTTAATTGTTTATTTTAATGAAAAAATGTTTATTATGTTTTATTTAAAAATAATATTATTTTTATATTAGATGATTGATATTTAAATTAAAATGAATTAAATGTGATGTTTTTTGAGATGTAGATGTTGATTATTTGAAGTGTTAAAAGAGGTTTTAACTCTTGATTTCCATAAAATGCTTTAAATATGCATTAAGGTTCTTTTCTTTGGTTCAAATATGTGTACAAAATAAAACTAGTCTACAAGCTTCCAATCTATAATTCCAATAATCAACTAGTAAAAAATAATTTTGAAATTGATTTTATCTTTTAACATTTACACTTTATTATGGATTGACAATGTTTACAAACATCATTTTTTTTAAAGCAAAGGCGGTAATCCTATATATTTATATATTAATATAATAAGAGTGAATATACATAGTATTACAAAATCTACTAAATTGTGAGGCTTGTGTTATCTTCATTTAGATCCCTAGATGGTCAATAAATGTCTCAAAGTATTGCTTTGGTTCATATCCATGTCTGAGAAATTGAACTAGTGTGCAAATATAAATCTATACCATAAGAATCAACTAGCAAATAATTGATGTTTAGAATTTAGTTGTGTTGATCTTCTAATATTTGAACCTCAATATAGATAGAAAGTGTTTAGTAACATTTTTAGGGAATGTGCTAAATTGTGAGGATTTTGTTCTCCTCAATTAGAGCCCCAACCAAACCAATTCCATGACATAGGAATAATGATTAGAGACATGATGATAAATTAGAGACATGATGATATATGTTATGAGAAAATGTTATTACATTTCTCTCAATGAAAATGTTCTTTTGATAAATCCTCATTGTCCTAATAATCTTTGATCATTTTAAATGCTTAAATGATTTTTTTAAAGTAAAATACAACATGCAAATCAAGATAAACATGCATTAGGTAAGCTCACAATGATTAGTGGGAGGGTGCTATCAAGATTTAAATTGAATTTAAATTTTAAATGTGTAGGGTTGATAATTACTACGTCAAGTTTGCACTAGTAGATCTTATGCAAGGTAGGGTAATGTCATGAGATTAATTCACACAAGAATATCCCACTTGTAGTCTTGTTATTGAACAAAGGACAATCTATTCAAAGTTTACCAAAAATAGTAATGAAAAAAGGCATGAATATATATTTTTTCTCTAAGATTGATGTGCATGTGAACTTCTATTATGGTGTATGTTAAAGTAAACAAGATATCAATGAGGAAACTATTTAAGTAATTTTAAATACTAAAAGATATAGATTTACTTAAAATATATATAGTTTACAATTATATTCTCCTTCCAATAGTAACTCCACCAAAAGTATACACAATTGAAAAAATATGTAATGAATAACATATATCAAACATTTAAAATAAATATGAGATTTTTTTTGTTTAGTTGTGTATTTGTATCAATATATATATATATATATTATTACTAAATTCTAGATAGATTCTTATTTTCTCACTATTTGGAGATCATTATTTAGTTCCTTTTTTTTTTTTTTTATTTCCTTATATAATATTACACCTCTTTCAATGCAAAAGAGTCCATATCTAATCACTTTCTCAACCTAGATTTCATAGGCTTTTCCAAATGACTTATACTTGTTAAACCTTTCAATCACACAATTATCAATACATAATATCTCTAAATCATCAAAAACCAAAGATCCATCTAATGCATGTGTTAAATATTTAAAATTATTTTTAATATAAAGAAGTTAATATTTGCTAAGAGGGTGAATTATTAGGATCTTGCTAAAAAATTCTCTGCTATCAATTGAAAAATAGGATTCCAATGTTACCAACTCAAGGTCCCTATTCTAGGTTGTGCAGAAAAAAGAGCCTTTGATGGAAGGAGATCAAAGAATTACTTCAATAAGATTTTATCTCCATATAATCTCAATTGCATGAGTCCTTGAATGAGGAGTTGGTGAGATTCAAGCATAATTTGAGAAATTTGTAAATTAAGAAGATTCATGGTTTAAAAGTTAGGGCTAAAAATAAATTAACAAAAATGGAGATAAAGGCTTTGATTCTTCTTTAATTATATAAAGGAGGAGAAAAATGCTTGAGGAAGAAATTGGATCAATCTAGGTGAATAATCAACATATAAATGTCTTTCTTTGGTTATAAATGAATTTCAATCTTTCTATTAAAATATTTTTCTTTGTTGAAGATAGCAATGTGGACTATAAAAGATCCTAAGATCATTGTGCACAAGTCGTCCCTAGGAAAATCAAAGAGGAAGACAATGATTGGCCTACTAGAGATATAGAGTAAGGATGAGATTGTAAAGGATATTAGAATATATAAAAAGGATAAATCTCCAAGTATAGATGGGCTTGCTACAATTTTATAAAAAAAAGTTAACTAGATTAGGGTTGGGGTTAAGGTTCAATCAAGATAAGAATTAGTGTTAGGGTTGGGGTTAAGGTTCAATTAGGATAAGAATTAGTGTTAGGGTTAGGATTAGAGTTCAACTGTAGTTCAAAGTTAGGGTTATGGTACAATTAGGACTATTGTTCAATAAATCCCTTAGTTGCAGTGCAGTTATGAATCTACAATTAGGGTTCAATTAATGTTCCTTAGGGTTTCTTTCTTGGGAGAAGTTTACATTGTATGGGTACAAGTGTATTTTATAAAATTAATATGTCAAGAATTAGTTGTAGATAATACTACATGTGATTTTTCATATGGTATTAAATTGTAGATTAAAATTGATAATAAGATTTCCTTCAACTAGCACTTTTGCATTGTAAGCTACCATAATATATGGCCTTCAAATTCTATTCATATTTTGAGCTTTTCTAAACTATACAACATGAAATCCAACAAATAAATTTGTTATGCATTTTTTCCAAGCACAAATCCTTAGAATTCTTAATGTGCTACTTAGGTTAATTCTTTATTGCAATAAATAAATACACACTAATATATATATTATGGATTTGAGGGAAAATATTAAAATATTTATATATATAGAAAAATTTAAATGCAAGGGATTCAAGTACATACCTTTGCTTTTGTTAATTTTGATAAAGATACAAATGTTGATGACGTGCCAAATTTGATGACATGATCTTCCTAAAAAGCTGGAATATCTTTGCTCTATGTGGCACTTGAAATTTCTACAAAACTATAACTAACTCTATGTCAAATTTGTGACTTTGGACTTATTTTGCATCAATAAATATGAGATTTGACACATGCCTCCTAATCCAACATACAATATGTACTTAAATTCTCAAAATACTTGAGATTGGTGGACCTTTGGGAAGGTCCAATGCTTCACCTTTGTATCTCTCCTTATAGATAGAGGTAGAGATGAATATAGAATAGAAGAGGCAAAGGGATAAAATAAGATAGAGATATAGAGATAAGATGGAGGAAAGAAATAAATATATAGAGATAGGAGATAAGAAGGGGGATATATATATATATATATAGAGAGAGAGAGATGGAAAGATAGTCTATATAAGGAGATATAGAGAGAGGGGAGAGAGAGAGAGATAGGTAGAGAAAAATATTAATATTTTATTTTTTGAAAAATATGTAATTTTTAAACCATTTTTCTATATATTTAGTATTAAGATTTTTACATCTTTTAACAATTCAATATATAATACAAATAAAATATAGTTAATAATTTAATTAACTAGAATACCTATATTAATTAATAATATATGTAAAACATGCCGAGAGTTATCTTTATCAAGATGCCTATTGACTTGAAAAAATGCTTACATTTTCATGAATATGAATTTGGAAAGCAATCAATTTGATTTCATTATTGTTTGTGTCATTGTTTGTGTCATTGTTTATCTCAATTCCATATATAAGGGTACACATTGAAATTTGAAATCATACCAACTTGTCTATAACAACAATCAACCAAGAACAATAAATTTAAAAGCAAAAATGTTCAGCAATCATTAGATTTAGTGTGATAGCATCAAAGTATATAATGACAAAATGACATTAACTAACTTAGATATATCTATTGAAAAGGACCTTTTGTATAATGTGTGAAAACTTAACATCATCTTGTTTTTCATGCTTCAAAATGTTCAATTCTTTTGTTATTACACCCATAATTTTAATACATACACCTTGTAAAGTTGTAATCCAAGTGAATGAGTATAGTCTTCACTTTGCATTAGTATATATTTATAATCACATTTAGGGAAAGTTTATTACATCTTCCACAATACCAGCGACCATTTTCATTAGTGTTTACCTTCTTTTTTGTAGTGCCTATCTCCAATTTTCAAGGGGCATGTTGTATAACAAAAATTTTCTACCTTAATGAAAGATAAGGTAGATTTTATCACTATCCAATAAGGTTTACCAAAGTTGGCAAGGTCTTGATCTTGTATTTGTGAGATACTAGGGTTAGGAACAAATAGGGTTAGGGTTGGGGTTCAATTACGGCTAGAGTTTAATTAGGGTTAGATTTCAATCAAGGCTAGAGTTTAATTAGGGTTAGGGTTCAATTAGGGTTAGGGTTAAGGTTATGGTTTGGGCTAAATCAGGGTTAAGGTTGAATTAGGATAAGTGTTCACTTAGGGTTATTTTTAGGCTTAAGATTGAGCTTAAGATTTACTCATATAGTATTTTGGATAATAGAAACAATTTTGATTGATTTAATATTTTCTAAATTCGTTATTGAATTTAAATCTTATAATTTATTCTCTAAATTCATTATAGAAACAATGTATGAGAATTTATTCTATTTATTTTGAGGGGTGAAAGTGTTGCTACATAGGGTTTCTATACGTAGTATTTGTAGGAGAATGGTATCTCTATTTTGAATTATTCTAAACCTTATTTCTATGTAGTAGTTTTTAAATTCATTTTGTTGTTATACTCTATAATTAATAGTTTATATATTGTACTCTCTATATACATGATGTTTAGCAAGATTGGGGACACTAATAGAACCTTCATTTTTTTTTAAAAAAGACTAAGAAATGTATGAAAATTTGACAACATGAAAGCTGATGAAAGGAAATAAAAGTGAAAATAAAAATTTAACATAGTAAAAATGGCCAATCATGTGCAAAAATAGAAAAAAGAACCATTTGTTGTTACTCAATATTTCAACCCACATACTAAAATTACCAAGTGCATTTTATAAATGTATCATGCAGTTGGAGCACAATAATTGGGAATCAATGTGAATGATTCTGTCAAGAAATTAGACAAACTTTGAGATTGAAGGACCCAAGCTCTTTGTAGGTTTCAATGAAGATTTAATTAGCCACTAATAGGAACAATAAGAAAATAGATAAATGTGAAAATAAATCCTAATCTCTAAGAGTGGTGTGCTAAGAATTACATACACATCTCATAAATTTCAATAGAGACATGAGACACATTTATAGAAATAAAAGAAAGAAATAGCTATTTAGATAGTTATTAATCTACAAAAGATTAGGACCTAGGTACTTCAAGAGATTAATAAAAATAAGTTTTTATTTATAATTTTTAAATTAGATAATTTTGAAATGATCATAGATGTAAAGTAAAAGTAAATATTTTTCAACAAAACAAATAAAATGACAAACAAATAATGTGATTAATCAAGAATAACATGATATTTCAAAAAATATAATAAATAAAAGAATGTGCATAATTGTACATAAGCCATCAAAAGTCTAAATATACCTATCTTTATCAAAAAATAAAAATCTTTAAAATGACTAAAAATTATTAAAATTTATTAAGCTCCATGAACATAAGACATCTGCAAGGTCTTGCTGACTTTCTTCTTAGAGGAAAATTATGACCAACTGGATTGAGGAATGTCTTCCAACTGAGCTCCCTGGAAAACATCACCATGTGTGTGATTTAATCCTGTAAATTTGATCAAAGGACAATTGATGAATAGTCGCACAAATTTGATCCCCAGATGGGACACGTGTCGCCCGCCCGTGATATCGCCATCCTACAATTCCTGATCATGGGATGGCGGGAAACCGTTGATCTTGAAGGAATTTTGATCGACAACAGCACAAATTTCATCCTTCTGAAAAATAAAACATTCATTAAAGGGAAAGGGGACATTACTAGGCAGATGGAAAATTTCCTCAGGCCCCACCTTGTACAGTCCACGTGGTAGCCACCCGTGATTTCGCAATCAACCAAAGCACCATCGCAGGATGGCGGGGAACGGCTCAGATCAAAGGACAGTTGATGAATAGTCACACAAATTTGATCCACAGATGGGACACGTGTCGCCCACCTACAATATCGCCATCCTAAAATTCCCGATCATGGGATGGCGAGCAACCGTTGATCTTGAAGGCATTTTGATAGACAGCAACGCAAATTTCATCCTTCTGAAAAATAAACTAGCATATATATACGCCGAAGGCGTATCATATTTGGAAATAGCCAACCCAATTTTCACTATCAACGGTTAACAGGTAACTGCAATACAGTTAAACGAATCTCAGTCGTTCATAATTTTTCACGATTTTTCCACTACTTTTTCCGTGATTTCGTCGACGCTCTCCAAAAAAAAAAAGTTTTTTTGTTGCTGTGCGGGCCCGCAGGCAGTACCTATGCATGTACTATGCAGTCGTTCATAAATTTCCTAAAAAATTTGGCTGTTTTCACCACCTTTTACTGGTTTTCGCTCCTTCGAACTCTTCTTGTACGCATGGACACAGATTTATTAAAAAATTTGACATGGCGGGAATTACTATTTTTGACCGTTCTGAAAAGTACTTTCTATGAGAAAGATATTAGAGATATTTATTTTTACCACTGGCATTCCTTTTCACACTGCACGAGAGTGAATTTTTTTTATTTCACCTCTATTCGTTTTGACAGTGCACAGGTGGCGATCGATTTATTTTTATTCACGCCACTGGATAGTTTTCTTAGCCAACAAAAATCACCATCTTCATTGCTTGGAAATTCGTGTCAACACTTGAAGATCTTCTAAGAAAAGAAAAACTGTAAACCCTTACAGGACTGGAATTAGCTAATCGGTAAGTTAATTAAATCATGTTTTCTTATTTCTATATTTTTCTAAATATTATATACTAATTTAAGATTATTAATATAATATTAAGAATAATATATTAATAATAATATAATAATGATAATATAATCATAATAGTTTAATAATACAATAATTTAAAACTATTATTAATAATATAATATTAAGGATAATTATATTCTATTAAATATAACATTCAAAAACAATATTAATATATATAATAGTGAGAATAATTTAATATTAAGAATAATATGATATTGTAATAATTAGAATAATATAATAATAATATCAAAATTATTTATATATATATATATCATTTTTTAATAATATTTATAAAAAAGTTGAGAGATATCTTTGTGGAGGCCTATTTTTAATCAATTTGTCACATCAAAGTGCATAGGTGCCTCAAGATGGATATCTAAAATTATAAATTATAAAATTATAAAGAGCATCATGTGCTTTCATTGTAGAAAAAATAATAAATAATATAATAATTTAAATATTAATAATATATTACTATTATTATTAATAATATATAAACAAAAATAACAATATAATAGTAAATATATAACAAAAAATACTAATATAATATTATTATATAATAAATATACAGAAAAATAATATAGTTTTTGTGGCCTCTCATGATGAACTTCTGAGGTTAAATATCCCCACTTATACCGATATAGTAAAATATTTGTAATTCAATTTTTAAAAATAATATATATAATTTAATATTTAAATGTTAAGTTAATATATATAAATATATTTTTTGTATATTTATAATATTATAATAAAAAAATGTTATATCATCAATATTTAGTTAGGATTATTAAAAAAATATTCAGTTAGGATTAGTTTTATGTGAGAAAATTTATTAAAAATAGAAACCCTAATCAAAACCCTAATTAAATCTTAACCCTTTTTGTAATTGTAACACTAACCCTAATCCTAGTTGAATTATAATGCCAACCCTAACACAAAAATTTATCGTAGAACCCTAACCATGATTAAACATCAATTGAACCTAACCCTAATTGAATCTTAACCCTTATTAAACCCTAAATCTAATAGTAATTAATCCCCAACCCTAACCCTAACCCTTACTCTAACATTGACCCTAATCTTAACTTATAACTCCGAACTCTAATCTTAATACAAATATAGCCCTAATTGTGACTTATAACTCCTAACCCTAACCCTAATAGATACCTAACCCTAATTCAACACAAATCATAGCGTAAAGATCTATCTTAGAATCCTAACCCTAACCATAACCCTTATCTTGTTGAGATTCAACCCTAATTGAACCTAAACACTAATCCTAACTTTAAGTCTAGTTGTAACCCTAATTGAACCTAAACACTAACCCTAACCTTAAGTCTAACTATAACCCTAACTAATTAAACCCTAAACTTAAGCCTAAATGAACCCTAATTATAATTAAATATTAATCCTAACCTTAGTTAACCCTAACCCTAATTGAATATAAACCCTAACTATATCCCTAATTAATTCCTAATTGAATCTTAACCCTTACCATATTTGTAACCCTAACCCTAATCCTAATTGAATTCTAACCCCAATCCTAAGCATTACCCCAAACTTTATCCTAGAACCCTTACCCTAATTGAACATCATTTGAACCCTAACCCACCCTAATTGAATCTTAGTTGTAATTAAATCCTAACCCTCACACTAATTAATCATCTAACACTAACCCTAACCCTTACACAAATAAATAAATAATCATCTAACACTAACCCTCACACTAATTAATCATCTAACACTAACCCTTACACTAACCCTAACCCTTACATAAATAAATAAATCAAAGATAAAAGATAAATAAATAAATCAAAGATAAAAGATAAATAAAAAATGATCACAAAGATTCAAATAAATAAATCAAAAATGAAAATAAATAAAAAGATTCAAGATAAATTAGAGATTTGATCACACATAAAACAATCAAAAAGAAAAAACAAAGATATAAAATATAAATCAATAAGAAATACTAAATAAAATAAACCTAACAAAGATTTGAATACATGAGGTTAAATTAGGATTTTGTATAGGGTTTAATTACGCTTAGGGTTTAATTAGGATAAGATTTTGGATTAGGATTCTGGGTTAGGGTTTAATTATAGTTACAATTCAATGGAGTTTAAGGTTTAAGGTTATGATCCAAATAGGATTACAATTTAATTATAGTTATGATTCAATTAGGGTTAGAGTTCAATTAGGATTATAGTTAGGGTCATGTATAGGGTTCAAATAGATTTACTATTAGGGTTAGGGTAAGGTACAATTTGGTTTAGGGTTACTATTAGGGTTGAATTAGAGTTAAGATTAAATTAGGGTGAAGGTTATTGTTCAATTACGGTTAGTGTTCACTTAAGGTTATGATTATGGTTAGGGTTTGGGTTAGTGTTCTATAATAAAGCTTGGGGTTAGGTTACAACTTGAGTTCAAATAGAGTTATGATAAAGGTTAAGTTTATGATTCAATTAGGGTTTGAATTAGGATTGTAGTTAGAATTAGGATTAGTATAAGAATTAGAATTACAAATAGGATTAGAATTATGGTTAAGGGTAGAATTAAAATTAACCCCAACCCTAATTCTAAATCTATATCTAACCATAACCCTAATTCTATAACTAAAATTAATTCAAATTATAACCTTAACCATAAACCTAAACCTAATCCTCACCTTAACACTTACCCTAGCTTATATATATTTAATAATATATATAAAATATGCTGAGAGATATCCTTCTCAGGCATCTATTGCACTTTTATGTGAGAAATTGATAAAAAAATAGACAAGAAAGAAGGATATCTCTCGACATATTTTATATATATTATTAAATATATATATGTTAGGGTTAGAGTGTAATTAGGATTAGGGTTTGGGTTCAATTAGGGTTAAGGGTTCAACTAGGATAAGGGTTAGGGTTAGAGTGTAATTATGATTAGAGTTTGGGTTTAATTAGGGTTAAATTAGCATTAGATTAGAATTAGGTTTAGCATTAGGATTATGGTTAAGGTTCACTTAGGGAGGGGTAGGGTTAGAGTTAGGGTATAATTAGGGTTAAAGATAGGGATAAGCTATATTTAGGGTTAGGGTTGAAGGTTAGGGTTAGTGAAAGAATTGGTGTTAGAAATAGGCTTATGGTTAAGGTTAGGGCTAGCATTAGTGTTAGGCCCTGGGTTATAAAACACTAAATGTAACCTTAATCCTAATGCTAATCCTAAACCTAATCCTATTAAACTATTCTTCATGCTAACCCTAACCCTAATTTTGATGCAAACCCTAACCCTCATCTTAATGTTAACCATATTTATAACCCTAACTATATCTCTTAACCATAACCATAAGCTTAACTATATCTCTAACCCTAATCCTAACCTAAACCCTAAACCTAACTATATCTCTTAACCCCAACCTAACCATAATCCTAACCCTAAACTTGATCGAGAACATAACTATAATGCTAATCTTGATAACCTTAACCCCAATTATTACCCCAAACCTAACATTAACTATTAACCCTAAACTTGACAACAAACCTAAATGTAACCTTAATCTTAATGCTAACCCTAACCCTAATTTTGATGCGAACCCTGACCCTCATCATAATGTTAACCATATTTCTAACCCTAACTATATTTGTAGCCCTAATCCTAACCTAAACCCTAACTATATTTGTAGCCCTAACTATATCTCTTAACCCCAACCTAACCATAATCCTAACCCTAAACTTGATCCAAAACATAACTATAACCCTAATCTTGTAAACCTTAACCCCAATTATTACCCCAACCCTAACTATATATATTAACCCTAAACTTGGCCCTAAACCTTATTGTAACCCTAATCCTCATGCTAACCCAAACCTTAATCCTAAGCTTATCTTGATGATAACCCTAACCCTAATTTTGATGCAAACCATGTATGTCATCCTAATATTAACCCTAACCCCATTCCTAACTATATATTAACTCTAACCCTAACCCTAACTATATCTCTAGACCTAACCCTAACCTTAACTATATCTCTTAACCTTAACCCTAACCATAATCCTAACTAAATATTGATGATATAATATTTTTTTATTATAATATTATAAATATACTAAAAATATATTTATATATTTTAACTTAACATTTAAATATTAAATTATATATATTATTTTAAAATTGAATTACAAATATTATACTATCATATTATAATATATTAATTATTATAATAATTTAATATAAAATATATAAATATAAAAATAATTTATTTAAGATATTACATGTATATAACCCTAACCCTAATTTTAATGCAAACCTTGTTTCTCATGGTAATATTAACTCTAACCATAACCCTAACTATATATTAACTCTAACCCTAACCCTAACTATATCTCCAGAGCTAATCCTAACCTTAACTATATCTCTTAACCTTAACCCTAACCCTAATCCTAACTAAATATTG
>VDFB02200657.1:0-16536 GCA_007258455.2 Sequoia sempervirens | reverse complement strand
ACTTAAATATGCATATTCAAGCCATGTTACAACATAAAATTAGAGCAAAATAGATCAAACATCATGAAACAATACCTTAAATGCCATGAAAATGACAAGGGGCCATTTTGCTATAGCACAATTTTATGCAAAATTGATCTATTTTGATCATTACATATTGGACCCTATCACCCTAGTTTCATATTTTGTATATACTGCTAATTACCAACAACAAAAATATTTCATAATTGGTTGTTTAAAAACCTCTATTACCAAGGTTGACTGAATTCTCTCCTTGGTCTTCAACAACTAACATTTGAATTTGACTTGCAACCTGTTCCTAAGAATGAATTGTTATATTTATGTCTAGAATCTCCACATTAACCCTGTTTGTCTGATGATTTGGCATAGGAACAATTTATTGCGGACCTTGAACACACTAATGAGACAAAAGAAATGAAAGTGCATGATACTTTCTTTTAAAATTATTAGTCTCTTCCTTATCAAAATCAAAGTGAAACCTACTAAGAGCTTGATACAGATAAGTCAACAAGCCTTTGAGTAAAGAGAACTTGAGGGCTTCGTAGGTGTCAACATATCTCTGTTTGTGGTAGAGATAATTCCTAGGAAAGAGGTCACCAATAAACCCTTCACTATGTGTGCACGATCATAGCCTTGAACACTCTGCAACAAAGCACCATCTTGCAAATATTCCGCCTTCATAGTTTTTTTAGCAATAGTTTGGAGAAACTTGAAATTTTGAAGCAAGTCCATCGAGTTGGATAGGAAGATTGAAAGAAGATTCATAGGAAAAACTATTATTAGCGAACTAGTGTGCAGAATCTCTTCTCCTATCAAATTTTTAATGCAGTTTAGGAATAATCAGTAGTTTACCTTAAACACCTATTGTAAATGTTCCTCTTCTATGCAGTCGAAAAATGGAAGCTCCCATGGTTGAACCACCATCACCATTCTATAGTTCCTAGGATGAAACTCTGAGATGTTCAAAACCATCGCTCGATGCCCATTGTGTGTCATCTTATGAATAGTAATTTGAGTAGACAAGCTTCACACCAATAAGGTAGAGAGAAACCCACAAAGAGTTGAGCTCACCTCGAACAAGTAAAATAGAGGAAAGTTTTTAACTTTGTAGAATGATGATGAAAACAAACATATTTAAAGGTAGAATGCAAAACCCGATGCTTTATTGGAAATGATATCAATCAGGTGTGGCACACTTGAAATCTTGCATTGTAATTTGAGACAAGATTTTGGTGTCTAATCCATTTAATGGTTTCCCCCTAGCTTGCATCTTACGTCACCACATTGCCTTAAGCACATGTAGATGTAAGAAGTTAAGCAAGGTTAGTACTAACAACCCACAAACACAAAAAATGAAGTTAGAGAAAGAAGATATGGTGGCAAGTTGTAATCTCTTGTTCCATATTTCCATGCATGTCAATGTGTTGGGTGGTACTAGATGCTTAGCTCAAGTTGTTCCAATAATGATGAGAGTTTAAGTAAGCCATAATCATTCTTGGATGACCTCATATTGCCCTACCTTAAAACTTGCTCCAATGCACTTTAGAGAGAACATGTGGTGGATGATTAGGGTTAAACCTTTGTACAATAGTTATTCTCTAGATGCACTTAGTCTAACGACACCACATAGACCTTAAATAAAGAACCTTATCAAGCATGTGACATTTATGAACTATACCAATCTTCATTTTATTGAACATAAACTTTGGCCACCCATTATTTGAACTACTTGGATATCTTTCTAACATCCCTTAGCATCTTGATTTATTATCTCAATCAATTTTGGAAAGAAACTTAATCGGTTTGTATCATTGATAACCCTAACCTCCTGAGCATCACTTCCCAAGCCTGCAAGAAAATCAGCTACCTTGTTGCCTTCTCTATACATATGAGATATTATAAAAGCCTTAAACTTGTCTAATAGTTCCCATAATTTGTGTAATATATTTTATTTGATATATTTTTTATTTTTTAAAATTTATTATTAGACTAATTTTAAAAATAAATTATATAAAAAAAATTATAGTTGCATAGTCATAGACGTGAGCAATCAACACACGTTGAATAAGAAAAATAAGAGCACAAGGAGTATGATCATCAAGTTACACATGACTTGGAACAACTAAAATACATAGGCTAAATACATAGAGATAATGAATATAGTAGCTTTAAATGAAATGAAGAGAAAACTAGTTGTGACTACTTCTCAATTTTTTGTACTATGGTTGATAGTATCCACATTGTCCTTTGAATTTACAAGAGTAACACAACCTTTTGGTACCAATAAATCATCTAGAAAATAGTATTTAAGAATTGTAAATCATCCTCACTTAGTATACCACAAATCCTTCCTTTCAATCTTGTTAAATTCTCTTGACTAACCTAAGAAACATTCACCACAATTTTTATAAGAAAACATTTCCTGGGATGTATACACATGATCATGTTTGGAAATGGAAAATATCCATGTGTAATATCACTTACCTATAATGGTAAAGAGCTTTTTTGTTGCACCTTAGTTTTATTGGAGTTAGTAAAAGCCAAAATACAACCTATAAAGTTGTTACTATCTACATTCTACCTCTTATGCTCATGTTGATTAGCTTGTCTACATAAAAAAAAACTTGGTCTTCATTCTATTGCTTAACATAACGAAACTCTTTGGACATAGAATGTGTCATAATATATCAGCAACAAAGGTGGAACATTAAGAACCACTAGTAGAAAGGCCTAAAAGGGTCAATCCAAACATCACACTAGCTACCAAACCAAAACACCCTAGCAGTTAAGAAGAAATGACCTCAATCCCAAACTAAGAACCAAATCTAGAAACCTAAAGAGAAAAGAGCTAGCTACCAAAACAAAAATAAAACCTCGTGACTGATTGCAATCTTGAAGAAACTTTTGTAAAGTCTTGGAATTGGTTTGAACTACCTCAAATTTTTGCAACTATAAGAGGAGGTTGTGATGTTAGGGTTAAGGTTTCATCAAAATTATAAATCTTATGTATTTAAGTACTCCTAATGTTTGTAAGTCACTCATAATCCTTCACTCATAATCCTAGATGATGTATTCATCAAGTTAATAATAATTATTTTACCATCAAGGTTTTATTGGTATAATAATAATTTTTTATTGGGGTTAGTGATTACTTATTCACTAGCAAGTAGTTACTATTTACTAGGTAAGGCATCTTGGAGGTTATAGTGGTTTTGGGTGTCCAACTTCCCATGAGGTTCTTTGGATACTTGTAATCAATTTTGAAATAGTTTTTGATAGAGGAAAAAATGGGTTTTACAGGGACCCAAAACCACAAAGTTTACAAACCAAAGAAAAATGTACCATCAAGGAACCCAAAAAAAGGAAGGATGCTAAAGAGAAAAAAAAAGGATACCAGCCACCGACTAAGAACCATCAAAAAGCCAACACGAAGCTAGCACCACGCACAACCAAAGCTAACCTAAGGACTTTAAATTCTTAGAAACCTCAACCTTGAGGTTGCACATCTCCTATGTCACCTTTTTCAAATCCTGGATCTCTTGAGGCAAAGAATCTGCTTTTCTCTTCAGGTTGGCTCTAGTCCTCTTCGATGGGCTAGAATCCTCTTTTACTTTTACCCTTATCTTCTTCCAAGTCCACAACCAGCGACCCCTGATGGGTATTTTCTAGTTTCTCCACCATAGTTCTCAAAATAGTAGCATTTTGTTTAACAACTTTGTGGCAATGCTCCATGGTGGTCTTCATAGTTTCCCTAATTTTTCCAATTTCCCCTTCCAGATGCTTAACCCTATTCTCATTTCCCTTCTTCATTTTGTCTGTGCACTTAATATTTCTTTGAATGCACTTGACCATCGCCCTTTTCTCTTCCATAGTCCACAAAACCTCAATAGTATTTTAGGAAAGCACTTTTTCTTCCATATGATCCAACTTACTAGTAATGACCCTATTTTTTAATCTGAGGTCCTTAATCTCATGGAAAACCCACCTAATGATCCTGAAGTAGTCAACAACCCCATTTCTTGCAATTTCCAAAATATCATTTGGAAATTCCTAGTTTGACTTGAAGTCGTGATCATCAGGATCGAGATTTATGAGGAATTTGGGCCTATTCTCTCAACCATTCAGTGAGCATAGGCATAATAATCCCCAAGTGATTTAGAGGCAGAATCATCCTCCGAGAGTCCCCTGCATGAGTCCAATTTTTGTGGGGGGGTATTTATTCTTAATTTTTGCCTCCTGAGGAGTGCTAATGGGGGTTTTCACAGAGCAATCTTTTTTCTTCAAAGGTTTTCTCAGAAGGGTTTTCTTATTTTTCTTTTTGGGGAGTAGAGAATCCTCCTCTTCCCATTCAGTGTCTGAATCATCTTTGTCCTCAGATGTGCTAATATCAATATCATAACCTTTCAATGAAAATACTGAGAAAGGATTGGACATGGCCAACATGTTTTTATAATGCTCATGAATAAGCCGACTAAGGCCAGTATACAGAACCAGATTCTTCCTAGGACTTTTTCTATGTTCCTCAATACTGTTATTCAAGGAGCAGAACAAGTAGTGAGGAAAGGAAAACTTTACCTTATGTCGAAAATGATTGAGGGAAAAATGATGACCATAGACTTTGGTAAATTTTTCGTCCAACGTAATGCACTCCATAAGGATTATGAGCACCTCCATCCAAATCTTCTTGACCATCCCAACATCAAAATAATTGTTGGAAACTTTAACTAGCTACTTCCTTTCCTCTTCAGTTATGGGAAAATTGATAACAACTTCATCTGAAAACTTCTTGTCAAGAAAGAACTTGACCCCCTCAGTCGAGAGACCAGTGATTTCCCCAATGAGGTTCTCATCCAACCTAACCTTTCTCCTTGAGAGAATAATTTCAAATTTCTTCCAATGTTTAGTAAAATACTCTATAACTTTTGGGTCAGGACCATGGATTTTTTCAATGAAAGGTTGTAGCCCACCCCACTTAATTTGCTTCCAAACCGTCAATTTTTTCTTGTGCTTCTCATAGCTAGTCTGCTCCACCCTCTTTCTACTTCCTCCCATTGTAGCGTTAACCTTGCTTATTTTTCTCACAAGTCAAATGAACAGAACAAAGAGCCAACAGCATAACCAAAGCACCCACAAAATGTGCTAGTTCTTATAGTCTGTATAGATTATTATGGCACCACCATCATATCAAATGATGTCACAATACCTGGCATTAATCTCCTTAATCATGATTAAATGTGATAGCTTTCCCATGAGTGATATCATACTCTATTAAGGATCTAATGTCAGCTCTCAGATCCTTAAGATTCAACCACGTCTGTTGCCCATTTTTTTTTTACTCCCTCATTAGGAAAATAGTCGGCCACGCTACTTGCTTCCCTAAAAATGTGGGATATTCTTACCTTGTCAAAGTTAGATAATAAAGATATAGCTTCTTCTATCCAACATTTAATAGTCCATGAGGGGGGGAACTTTCCTAGGAGATACTCTATAATGTTTTTAGAGTCACCCTCAATCCATACATTTTTAAATTTCATTCTATTATCAAGGTCAATTACCTAGAAATATTGAATGGCTTCAACTAAGTGATTAGATTGTGTGCCCAAGGAGATAGCCACCACCACAACAAAATTTCCATTATAATCTCTTATCACTCCCACACTCCCTGTCGGCCCCAGATTTCCCTTGGTCGCCCCATCAAAATTAGCTTTTATCTAGTCCCTGGGAGGATGAATCCAACTAATACCTTCATAGTTCTATTTAGTTAGTCTTGAAGCCTTAGAAACATCACTCTTGATATTCCAATCTTTTTCCATCTTGAGGTCATAGCTAGAACAAACCACTTACTCTCCTGAAAAGTAATATTATTGATATTTTCCATCGTTAGCTTGTATGTTTTCTCATACACAATATTCTTCGGAGCTTCCTTATCCCTAAAGATTCTATTATTTCACTCCTTCCACACACCCCAGGCTATATAAGGGAAAGTAAAAGACCATAATCTACAGATAGTAGGATTCAAGGATGGAGCATTCCATTGAATAAAAGAGTTTTTGATAGAGGAAATAATCACCCATAAGATATTCCAGAGAGAGAAATATTCCCAAATAGAAGTCACATACGGACAGTGGAGGAATAGATGGTTAGCAGTTTCTACTTCTTCCTTACACAAGTAACAACAATTCAGGATCTAGAAGCCATGCTTGCAAAGATTATCGATCGTGAGCACTTTATTTTGGAGAAGAATCCAAAATAATATGTTGACCTTAGGAGGCATGTGTTTAATCCAAGCTTTAGCCCAGAAGGGAGGGGGTGCATGCAAAAGGTACGGTAAAGAGACAGCCCAAGACACCGAGTAGATGCCTAAAGGGTTAGCTATCCAAACTAAAAGATCATCTTGCTAAATCAACCCCATCCTAACTGCCATTAAAGAGGATTGAATTGACACCAGATCCAAAATAATCTAACATAGATTCACCCATCCCCCATTACTCTAGTAGTCCTTGACATGAGTCCCATAAATTGCCTTACAGGTCTCAGCCCATCCATTGAAGCTTTCATATGATTTTAAATGCTCCTTCATTAACCATCTATCTTCCCAGAACCTTGCTTGATTCCCATTTCTTATGCTCCAACCGACTCCCAAATCAATAATGTCTCTCCCTCCAATGATATAATTCTAGATAGCTGACCCACGAGGTAGATTTAGAGAGTCAAGCAAAGTCTTAAGAGACCCAATATTTTCCATATATTTTCTCTTTAAAATACTATTCCATTCTCCATTGGATGAGAAAGTTGTCTAGATTTTCTTTGCAAGGAGAGCCCTATTCATCATTCTAATCTTTCTAAGACCCAAACCTCCCAAATTTTTAGATCTACAAACAAAATCCTAGCCAATAAGAGGCATTCTTTTTCTTTCTTCAGCACCCTACCATAGAAATCATTTTTGAATTTTTTCAATAGCATCTGCATACTTGGAGGGTATTTTAAAAAGACTTAAGGCATAGATTGGAAGGTTCTAAAGAGTAGCTTTGAGGAGTTGGATTTTTCTAGCTTAGTTGAGAAGAGCTCCTTTCCATCCAGTAAGATTTTTATTGAACCTATCAACCAAAGAGTTCCAAAAGGACTCAGGAGGCTTAAGGCCCAAAGGAAGGCCAAGATAAATTGATGGTAAGGAATCCACTCTGCATCCAAGAATTTTGGAAATCTTATTCTATCTTGGATTTGAAGTGTTGAAGAAGAATAAAGAGATTTTATGTCTGTTAACCATTTGACCAGATGCCCTCTCATAATTATCCAATACTTTTTTAAGATTCCTAGCTTTTGCCACTGTAGATTTCCCCATCAGAATGGTATCATCCACAAACTGTTGGTGGGATCATACCAAATTAGTAGAAGAAGGCCTCAATCCCACTAAGGATCCCTGATCAACCATTCTTTTCAAGTTCCTCCCAAGGCACTCTACCATAATAGTAAATAAAATAGGGGAAATGGGATCTCCCTGCCTTAAACCTCTAGAATTCTTTAAAAAATGTGAATGGGACCCATTCACCATAATAGAAATGGAAGCGTAGAGATAAGTTGATCTAGCCACATGAAGGAATTTGTTGCTATAAAACCAAACACCCTCATATTCTTGGAGCAAGAAGTCCCAATTGAAGTATGAGATCATAGGCTTTCTCAAAATGAAAATTAAGAAGAAACCTTCAAATTTTGTAGATTCTATGAGAATGAACATTTTGATGGAATGTAATAATTGATTCAGTATCTACCTTCCAGAATTAAGTCATTCTACTAATGAGAGAGATTACGGAAGGTAGAATAGTCAAATCTAAATTGATTACCTTAGAGATAATTTTATAGAAAAGAATTGCAAAGGCTTATGGGCTTGAAGGCTTCAAAATCCACAACTCAAGATGTTTGGGATGAGGACCAAGAAAATAGCATTTAGACATTAGGAGCTCCTTGACCAAAGAACTCTTTAACAACATTCCCACATCTCTTCAGCAATCTCCAAGAACCAGCGAAGAAGAACATAGGAAACCCATCGGTCTTGGAGCCTTGTTCCTTCAAAGAAGGAAACTCTCTTAATTCTTACGGATGGAATAGTAATTAGTGTGTGTATGAAAATATGCCTGTTATAAAGGATTCAAAACACATTCAATAAAACATTATATCAAAGAAACTGAAAGAAGATTAAACAAACTCTTTATGGCAGCTTCTTCGAAGTCGTTCTATTTCTCTCTATCTCCAGTGTTTCGTTGGTTCAAGTTGCTCTCAGATTTAATATGCCAAGCTCAACGAAATGGACTACTAGAGAGTGAGATTTAAACTAAAATGCATACTATGCTAAAATGCAAGATTATGCTATGCTATGATAAGATTATTATTGCCAAGATATGAATATTGCTGAAATGCTAAAGATGTAAATGCGTAAGCGTAATTGCGTATATCTGTTCGTCTGTGTGTGTGCGTCTAACCAATGCTTGGATTTGCACATGTATTTAAAGAGTTTTTGAAAGAATCTGATTGGTTGTCATGATCAATGGTTGAGATCAAGCTTGTCAAGATGGACGGTGAGAGATTTTTGAAAGGTGAGAGAGAAATAGAAGGTTTCCTCCTTCACAAATTTTCTCATTTAGTTCCGAAGGAAGGTTGCCATTTGAAGAATGAGTTGGGAATGAATTTCATAATTAAATAAATTAATTTATTTAATTATATGTGAGGATGAAATTAGAAGTTCGCATAATTAAATTAGTAATATTTAATTATGTGTGAGGGAAGATAATTTAGAAATTTGCATAATTACATAAGTAATATTTAATTATATGTGAGAGATATAATTTAGAAGAGTAATTAAATATTTAAAATATTTAATTATGTGTGGAAATGAAAAATTATTAAGTTGAATATTTATAATATTTAATTTAACTATGAGATAAAGAGGTGTTTGGAGGGAAATATTCTGTTATTTGAATTCAAATATTCAAATTTGAATAACATGATAATTAATATAAATAAATTATAAAATTTATTTAATTTAATTAAGAGGAATATGGAAATAGTAATTAATTAAATAAAGTTATTTATTTAATTAATGTAGAAAGAATATTAAAATGAACAATATAAATAAATAATTAAATTTATTTATATGTAGATGACTTTAAGAGGATTAATTAAATAATTTATATTTAATTAATTAACAAGCAAATGACCATTTTAGACATATACAATTAGCATCTTATTATCTTCATCCTTAAAAATCTTAGGGATGGCCTCAAAAAGATAATATTGCATTGCATGATTTAATCCATCACTCCCCGAAAGAAGATTATTAAAGAAAAGGATAGCTTGTCTTCGTATGTCATCATCCTTCTCAAAACGGATTCCATTGTACTCAATGTGAGTAATCCTATTAGTTGCCTTATGTTTCAGCACTAACATGTGAAAACATCTGGTATTTTTATCTCCAGCTGACAGCCACAAATCCCTAGATCTGTGTCTCCAAAATTCCTCTTCTTTGGCTATTATATCATGCATCTTCACAAGTAGCTCATTTTCTTTCATCCTGTTATCAATAACATATCCCTCCAGCTGGATTTTTTCTTGTATATCCTTCGGTTCAAGCTATAATTCAGAATTGATACCAAAGATATTACCAAAGGTTTCTAAATTCCATCTTTTGATCCCATTTTTGACCTCCCTCAGTTTCTTGGCAATCCTGAACATAGTTGTCCTAGAAATAGAGATGTTCCACCAATTCCTTATCTCCTCAAGGAGCTGGGGATGGGATAGCCACATGCATTCAAATCTAAAGGGGAAATTCCTCTAAGCCAAGATATGATCCGCCACAAAACTAATAAGATAGTGATCAGAGCCCACCCTAGAGAGAGCCTTTAAGGAACAAAAATACTTTAAAAACCATTGATCATAAATTAAAGATCTGTCTAATCTATCTTGAATCAAATCCTTACCAATTCTTTGATTTGACCACGTATAGGAAGCTTCTTGTAGCTTAAGATCAATCAATGCCTGATTATTACTGAAGTCCATAAGGTCCATTCTACTTTCCAGGTTCACCTAGAATCCTCCAAACTTCTCATTTTCCTGAAGAGAGGTATTGTAGTCTCTCATAACAACCCAGGTTTCATTAATGAATTTCCTATGGAAGGCAACCAACTCTTACTAAAAGGTATTTTTGGCCGCCTTCCCATTTGGAGCATAAATGTTAAATTGGATCCAACAAAAATTATCTCTAATATGGGTAAACCTAGTGACCACATGATTTGTACTCTCAAACAAAGGTTCACCTTTAACAAAGTTCAAATTAAAAAAGGTAACAATTCCCCCAAAGGAACCTTCAGAACTATTGCCCTGCACCCCACAAAAATTAAACATTTTGATCTTTTCCACTTTCTCTTTAGGCATTTTGGATTCTTGGACAAGCAAAATATCAGGTTTATGGTCCCTAAAAAAATTGTGGAACACATATTGCTTATGGAGGCTATTCAACCCCCTTATATTCCATGACATAATATTCATATCTTACCAAGGGATTGGAGTTTACAAATTTTGGAAATGGCTTTTTGAACACCATCCAGTATATCTTGAAAGCTTCCTTGCTCCATATGCCATCTTGCAGATCTTCTTCCTTGACTACTCTTTGTGGTCTCACAATATTCCTTGGCTCTATTTCTGGTCGAGACTCCTATCAGTGTACTCTATTGTTTTTTTTTCTTCTTCTTCCTGTTATGGGAATTAACATCTTCTATTTTAGAATCTTCTTGACTATCATTCTCATTTCTTGACTCCCAGTCCTTATCTAAAAGACCTTTTTGATCCAATGGAAGGGTATCTATCAATCCGTTATTAAACTGGGTTGTGTTCTCACTCAAGTTCATCAGAGTCTGACTCGAGTCCCTGAAGGTATCCTTAACAATTTCCTAAGAATCACCTGATTCTAGATCCTACACTAAAACCTGTCTAGATAGGCCTCTACCTCCAAAAGCTAAGGGCATGATGGGAATCCCAATATCCAGTGTTAGGTTACCTTCCTTAATCGAAATACTTGAGCCCTGACCTAGAATTTCTTCCAAGAAAATCTCTCCATCCTCCTTCCCATCAGAATAGTTCTCTGGCTTATTGTCTAGAGGCTCTTGGATCTCCAAGCCAATCTCTCCATACTCTAGGCCATTCTCTCCATCCTCCTTCCTACCACTTTTATTCTCTGGTATATTATTAAGAGGCTCCTGAAACTCCAAATCATCCTAAATCCCTGCCTCATCCTTATTTTTAGGGGCTTTCACAAGTTCCTCTTATGTCTTACTCTTGCTCTCTCCAATTTTTTTTTCTTTGTTTACTTTTCCATCCCCTTCAAATTTCTTTTTCTAGATTGTCTTCAGTTTAGGTTGGTGATTCTCTTTTACATCACTAGCATTAAGTGGGCATTTATTTTCCTAGTGCTCTGATTTTCTATATTTAAAGCAAATGAAAAGATGTTTCAAACAATACTGACCCCAAGTTCCCAACCCGATTGTATTTCAATAGAAGCATAAAGGTCCAACGATAAGGACACACCAATGCAGTTCTAGCAAACACTAGCCTTTTCCTAGCCATCATCATTAGATCTATTGATAGAAGCTCACCAAATGAATTCTCCAAGCCACTAAAGACATCCTCATTCCAATATTCCAATGGAAGACCAGGAAGTCTTTCCCAAACTAGGACATTCTCAAAAATGGAATCTAAAAGATCTAGATTTGTGGTCCATTTCTTAAGAGCCAAGGAGGACTTTTTGATAACCCAGGTACCACCACTCCTCATGGCCAAAATATCCTCACACGAAAACTCAAAAGTAAAGTAGCACTTAGGAAGAGCAGAAACAAGAACTTGGCCATTAGTTCTCCACTTCTTTTTAACAAAATCCCTAACAATTTCAATATTTGGTCTAGGGCCCATAAATTTTCCAACCAACACTCTGTCCATTAGAGAAATATTATGATCAATGACCAGATCAGGGACAAAACTGGCAAACTTACCCTTAGCCAGATCTGAAATGTTGTTGATTAGGGGGAACACAAATTTACCATTAGGTTTAACTCCAAATAGAGATGACCATGATTTTTTTTAGCACCTTCCCCTCCAGTGGCCACCACCACATTTTTGGTTTTATCAACCTCATGTTCTTTAGTGCCCCCAACATGATTATCAGTCAGGTCAACCTTCCCCCCTGGATTCACTAGAATTTTTTTTTCAGAGTCAGTCTCTTTTGATTCCTCCTTACCTTGCTTACCACTCGATACTTGCACTAATTTTGCATGTGAATCCATAAAGCCTGCTCTGGCATGGTTTGCACCATTGCTTGAACATTCAAAATTCTGCCTCTCCCGCCCATTCTCCCGCTTCTCCCACCTATCCATGATGATAAAAATTTCCATTAAAATACATGTTAGTTGAAATAAGGAAATAATAATAATTTCATCATTAGATGATTTATTAGTAGAGGAATATTTAACATTCATTATCTTATTTCTACATTCCTTCTTTAGATGCACCCATTTACCATAGTTCTAACATCTCTACCTGCTCTTACCAAGGGGTTTGAATCTTCCCCCATATATATATATATATATATATATCACATTTTTTCTTATTTATATATATTTTCCTTGGATCCATACCACAAATGCAATGAATTCTTACATCTATGATCTATATAATTTTTCGTCAGATACTTATTGAGAAAGGTTGCAATAAAGGTACATATCTTTGGATCTATCATAGAGCCACTAAGTGCAACAACTAAAATTTCTCAAATTAGATAATGAACAAAGTATTAAAATGAATTAATTATCTTCTTTCATCTTAACATTCACCAAATATAACTAAATTAAGACTAGATTAAATGCATCCAAGTGTTTTGCAACTAAATTTCCATCTTTCTTTTTCAATTTTTTTTTTTATTACAATACAATTAGCTAATGGGGCTCTTTGATAAATTTCACTTATTCTCTCCCACAACTTGTTAGAGTGAATAATTTATCTATTCACAATCTATATACTTAAGTTTATGAGGTTAGACAACATCTTGTCTAACTAAATGTGCAACCTTTTAGTCCTCTAGAGGTTAGTTATTTTGTAAACCTCATGTGCATGCCTTTTGACGTTGGAAGACTTTCGATCTCACCTCAAAGGTCAATTTTGTACACTTGTCACTAAGGTTGATGATTTAGTCAAATAGGTTGTTATTTTTCACATTCCAAGTGATCCAAAGGTTGACAGCTATGAGGCAATTGTTTATTTTTTGTGCCACATCATGGGGAACTTTTCAATCCAAATGATAGGTGGATTGTATCGTCCTTTCCTATATATGCAAGGTCATATTAGGCTCTAATCAATCTATTTGATCACATAAATTAGGCTCATTGTGTGCAAGTGTTTTTTATGGAAGTACCATGCTTTTGTTGTTATGATCTTGTTAGAAATGCTATCATCTATTGGACCTAATTCTAGGTCTAAATTCTCATGCATAATTTTAGTTGGTCTGCTAATACTCTTCTTGTTATCATTAAGGGGGATTATAACAGTGTTATGCTAATGTATCTTTCAATGAAGTAGTGGAGGGACCTTAGATATTTTTATGTCTTGTATAGGGGATTATTTTAAAAGATCATAATTTGTGAGATCCTACTACTCTAGAATCATAGTACTATCTATATTTTCAACTTCACAGAGTTTGATTGCCTTTTTGTATTCATGTTTGAGTAGTGTTCCATTTGTTCACTCATGTAGTGTTTTGTATCTCTTATCTTGATCTACATTTCTTGGAGGTTCATTGATTCTAGCAATCACCAGTTCATCTTCGATAGAGTTTACAACTTTGACATGCTTCAGGAGTTCTTCATCATAATGCTCTTATCTTCATGGGACATTTTTTCAAGAGGTCCTATCCTTCTCTTTCTCTTTTAGACGATAGTTTTTTCCCACTAGGTTTCCATCTTTCTCCATTTATGAAAGATTGTATTGTATATAGGTACCTCACTAGGCCTCATAGCCAGGACCCATTTTTTTGTATCTATTACACTTTTGTGATCTCCCCAAGTATCATAAAGGGGGGGTGTTAGAGTGAATTATATATCTATTCACTATAGATTAAGTGTACTTAGGTTGATGAAGCTAGAAAACATCTTGTCTAACTAAATGTGCAACCTTTTAGGCCTCTATAGGTTACCCAATTGTTTCGTAAACCTAATGTGCACACCTTTTGAGGTTGGAAGGATTTCCATCTCACCTAAAAGGTCACTTTTTTACACTTGCCATCAATGTTGATGACTTGGTCAAATAGGTTATTGGTTTGCACATTCCAAGTGATCCAAAGGATGACACCTATAAGACACATGTCTACTTTATGTGCCACATCATGGGGCACTTGTCAATTGATATGATAGGTGGATTGCCTCTTCCTTTTCTTATATATGCAAGATCATATTATGCATTTTAATCAACTCTTTTATCAATATCTTTGATAATATAAATTAGGCTCATTGTGTGCAAGTGTTTTTGTTGAAGTACTGGGATTTTGCTATTATGATCTTGTGAGAAATCATAAGACAACTTACATGTATTAGTTTCATTAAAATAGTCAGGAAAGCAAAATTAGAAAAATAAATCTTTATAATACCTCAATTTTTCCTCTCCATCTTTACCTAGTCTTCATCTTATATACTTGTGATTTTTTTAAATGTTTTCAAAGCTATCTATTGATCCCCTTATTTGAAGAGATAATTTAATTTTAGTTTCCAAAGTTTGTAGCATATGCTATTGAACTTCTTAATCTTTGTACAAAATATGTTGCCCACAATATATTTTAAAATAATTTAATATACCTAAAAAAAAAAGGTTCCAATTGTAGCAAAAAAATTAACAACACTCCAAAATGAATGCATCCCCTTGGATACTTAATATTAATAATATTGTAAAAATATAGATAAAATGTATTGGCCCCTAGTGCATTCAAACTCATTGACATTGATGGATCATGCAAGAAATGAAAATAATAACAATGCAATAAAAAAATGTGAGCCACAATACATTACTGTAACATGAGATATACATGGAAAAATTATTGCATAAAATATATTTGCCACCAAAAAGTCTTAGGCTTGTATTAATCTTCAAACCAAGAAGTACACCAATACACTAAACTTATCTCTCTAGTAACCCAACCAAATCAATATAATTACAAAATATATAATTTTTTAATTTGGATGTGGAGCACTCAACATATGGGTACGAGCAAAACTACAAACCATTAAAGGTTTCTAAATCTATGTGCTAAAGATTACTAGCTAATTTAGACATCTATATCCAGGCATAACTCCCATATGCCCAAATCAAGATTAGTTATTTGACTAAAAATATAAATTTATCACTATCAATCTTAGGTGTAATCTTATCTTATATTTTTTATAATTGCTCCATGATTTTCTTCAAGTTCACAATTAATTCTTTGCCATCACGCTCTTTCTTTCTTGACAACTCTTACACATCTTGCAAGTTGTCAATTATAACTACCAACATCCATCCCTAACATTAAGTGAATCTTACACTTGCAAACATATAAACTATGAATGATATAAACTGTCACTCCAAATCAAATGATCCAAATATGTAAATATAAATAATTAAATAAATACTTGCAACACTAAAATGTATGGCACCTATCCCAACAACATTCAACTACAAATTGGTTGATCTAGTGCAAGATCAGCGTGCCACCTCTAACTTTAAAAAGGAAAGAGGTTTGTGAGTTCTAACCATATTTCTTTTATCCTTCATAACTAACATCACCATATCGACCTTGAAATCGTTATCGTTGACATTATTACAAAACCTAATTACTCTCTATACGCTTAGTTTCTTATAATCGATTTGAATCTCGAATCTTGGTATGAATGCTATGCGGATGTAGGCATGAAAATCCGCATAACTACATCAGCACTACCAACTAACTCTTCTAATTTATACATGAAAAAACACTGATTGATCCGAATGTATCCTTAAATAATTTGTAATGTATATCTCCATTCACGTTTTTAAAGTCTAATCAGAATTTCGTACAGAGCCCAGCTGTGCTGAATTTCGCTTAACATTCTGGTGGATATCACGGTATGTTCTCTAAAGCTTCCAATTAAGCCATGCATGCTGCAATAAATGTTTAAAACGTTGCAGACATTTATTTATTCGCTATCTTGCTTTAGTACTGCTGTATACTTATCTCAAATTTAACGATTGCAAAATAAGTCGTGCAAAGATTAAAAAATCTCGAATTCGAAGATGTTACAAAAAATCAAGGAAACCGTTTTTTAAAAGTGTCAAACACCTCGCTTAGATGGATTTGGGGAGTTCATTATCCTCCCATTTAAGAAGTACAGTGCTCTGCTTTAATTGTTTTATATTATCAAAACAGCTTTCTCGAGAATTAAGACGTTTCAAGCTTGGAATGTTTTCTGAATAATT
>VDFB02200656.1:0-21645 GCA_007258455.2 Sequoia sempervirens | reverse complement strand
AATAGAGAATGAATGTGCTATAAGACTACACAAACGTGCTAAAACAGTGAATGGATGCGCTATAAGACTACCCAAATGCGCTAAAATAGTAAATGGATGCATTAAAATATTACATAGATGTGCTATAATAGTGAATGGATGTGTTGTAAGACTACACAGATGTGCCAAAAAAAGGGATGAATGTGTTGGAACAAAGGATAAATGCACTAATCTAGAATTTTTCATTGTTTTTGACAATCTGTTTGGTTTTTAATCCATGAATTTGAATGTTCCCAAGGTATGATCGGATGGACAATGAGTTTTTCTTGGTTTCCAGTTTGAAAATTATGATAATCAAGTGTTCAAATGGATAATTTTTGAATTATGACTTCAAACATAGCAACAAGTTGTCAAACAGTTGTGTCAAGCATATTAACTAAACATTGAGTTTATTCAAGAATCTGGTCTGATTCTTTTGATTTCCACAAGTATAACACAAGAGAATACAATTCAAGTACTTTTCTATTCTCAAGGGTCACTTTAAATACCACAACCCACATCTTAAAACCATGTTAGCACACACAACCCTATCACCCCCTAGAGGGTGCCCATGTTTTTTCCTTTCCCAAGTCTAAACCAAAGCCGAATCCTCCGCTTTTAGCTAGAAATCCCTAATGGTTATATGGTGAATGTCTTGGGGGCAGATTCTTCCTTCCCCTTGCACGGTGATATAGAAAGTGTTCGAAAACTGACTCGGTTGGCGTCTACACTAGAGTTCGTAGTAAGGGTTTACATTCGGTGCGGCAATAGATAAACTCCTTGAGGAGACCTCCCAGCCTTTAGGAAAAAGTCTTTGGGGATGGTTATCTTGCACACTACCATCGAATTGTGGACTTTCCCTGAATTCACTTTTGATTATAGTGGGTTGGAAAACTTGGCTTTGGTTGTTCCCACTTAGGTCATTCCCGTAGGGTGAGTACTTTTCCCACTACGAAAAGCCTTCTAAAGGTGTTAACAAAAGCATAAATAGTGATTCTAGCATTTTGATCACCCAGTTAAGGGGAGAGCATAGGCCTATCACTTCAAGCATGGAAGACAAGGGGTTCTTTAACCTTTTAATTAAGCTAGATGCCTATCTTAATCAAAAGAAAGCATTGAATAACTCTATCCCCTACATAAACCATCAGTAGTTGCATAAATTTGTCTTTGATCAGTGTATCATCCACTTGCAAGTAGAAAACATTAATTAGTTCTTAGAATTTTTAAGATTTTGCAAATTTAAATAGATGTGTTAAAACAATCATCCAATACACTAAAATATTATACGTATGCACTAAAAGAACTATGCAATGTGCTATAAGACCTTATGTATGTGCTAAATTAACAACTCAATGTGCTATAAGAACTAATGGATGCTCTAAAGTATTGACTGAAAGTGTTGAAAGACTCCCTGAATGCACTAAAATAGCTATTGGATGTGCCAAAAGATTCTTTTTATGTGTCGTAACAAATATCAGATGTGTTAAAAGATTTGTTGTATGCACCATAATAAAAATTGAATGTGCTAAAAGATTTTTCGTATGTGCTAAAAGAACTCACAATTGCGCTAAAACATCACGTCCAGCCTGTTCACAAAAAAATCCAAAAAATTATTAAAAATGGGGTTGAGCCCCAAGGTGGACGCCAATTTATGTATGTGTAAAATTGTAGGGATCAGTAAATCAATAATAAAACACACAAACATCAATGAGACATATTAAATTAAAGATTTGAATCAAAGAACTAATATATTTGTAGCAAAACAAATCTCTAAAACCGTTCCATTGTTCTATATTCTCAAGGATTCATTAAATCATGTTGGCTCTCAAATTTTGTATATGCACTATGATTTGTTAGAATGATAACTTGAGAAGTGAGATGTTGTATAATGCAAGAAATATAAGTTCCTACATGATATTGCATGATGCAAATGATAATGGTGATATATGACAATGAATAATGATGCTAAATGCTATGGTGGAGATTTTGTATGAAAGTTAAGATGATAATTACAATGTAACTATAAAATAAGACATGATTATGAATTAACATGCTACTACAATGCTTAAATGATAAATGCTAAATATACTAAACTCAAACTCTAAGTGCTCCAAATGCTCCAATGCTATTCCTGCATAATAAGTTTGCTAAAAGTTGTGATGATAAATGTTGTAGTAAGAGGTTGTATTTATAGGATTTCCAAAGTATCTTCTGATGTGGCAGCGATCAATGGTCCAAATTTCAACATGAAAGATGAATGGTGGAGATGGAAGAATCATGGAGGATGTTCCCTTGACCAAGGGAAAAATGCCAAATGTATGAGGGAATATCATGTGTGAAAAAGCCATGTGTAAAAATTTTGTTATGGAATTGGTTGAAAATAATGTGATTTAAATATTAGTCATATTTAAATACATGTGACATTTGATGATGTGGCCAAAAAATTATTGTAGACATGTGACTAAATTTGAATTGGAAATTATTCAAACTTAGTGAGAAGATATTTAATTAAACAAACTATTGGCATTTTTTTATTTAATTAAATTTAGAAGAATGTTGTTTAGGATGAATTTAGATAGTGTGAACTATATAAATAAATTGAGAATTTATTTATAAGTAGTTGAAATAAAGGGATTATTAATTAAATATCTTGTATTTAATTAATTAATTATCTTGACCGATTTTAGGTGTATACAAAAACCTTTAAAACCACATAGACCTTCGTGACATCATCAATTTCATATTTTTTATAAATATTTTATGGGTATGTATAAACCAAACATGTATTGAAAGGTTGTAAGTTTTTTTTATATCTAAAATGTGCTTGGGCACATCAGGGGATGGCTATCTATCCCTTAGATAGTTTGGGGGTGCTATCCATCCCTTAACATACCTAGGAATTCTCTAAAAAAGTCATATATATTGAGGATTTTTCTATTTTTGTAAAATAAAGAGGTTGAGACATTTCTTATTCATCCTCGCATCCCCAAAATATCTCGTATGAGAGATGAGGTAATATTTATAAAAGAATATGAATAATATAGGTGTCTTGCACAACCTTCAAAGGTTATGGTGGACATAAATCCTATGCATCTTTGAACCAAGTTAAAATCCTATGAGGTGAAGGATGTTAAAAATATAAATTATTTTTAGTCACACCTAACATATTTGTTATGTAAAGTTGTGTCTCATTCATGGGGCACATATCTCCAAGCATGATACCTATTGTAGATAAGGAAAAATCAGCAGGTTTAAATGTGTTGAAAACAATAAACTAATTAAATCCTATCAAGCACCATGAAGCACGAACTAGAATGAAAATGCAAATAAATAAAATATATGCAAACCAATTCTCAAACTAGACTTGATTGATCTCCATGGCTCTTCTCCACCTGCATAAGGATGCAAGATTTTGAAGGTTGATTGTTGAAGGAATGTTGGTTGCTCAGTTTGATAGCATAATGAACCGATGAAGATGATAGATGGCAATGGATGGAAGATAGAAGAATGATTTTGATAGCATAAGGATGTCTGAAGAATGTGATCAAAATGGCTTGTGAAAGATTAGATTTATAAATTTTTGATGTGGACAAAGATAAGATTTGATAAGATTGATAAGGATTTGATTTTTGACAAAAGAGGAAATACAATGAGATGAGATAAGATTTTCAAAAGATACAAAGATTTTAATTTATTGTTTTAAAGGAATTAAAACAAGATAAGAGAAAATGTGAAAAGATAGAAAGATTTTGATTATCTTTTAAAGGAAATAAATCCTGAGAAAGATGAGAAGAATAATTGATGAATTATCTAATTAAATTAATTAATTAGATACACATGAGTTCAAATTTTGGAAAGAAAGCAAGAAGATATTTTTGAGATTTTATTAATTAAATAAATATTTGATTTATTTAATTAATGTTGAATTTATGATTTAATTAATTAAATAATATAAATTATTTAATTAACATTGGAAGAATTAATAGAAATGATTTAATTAATTAAATAATATAAATTATTTAATTAACATTAGAGGAATGGATGGAAATGATTTAATTAATTAAATACTATAAATTATTTAATTAGCATTAGAGGAATGGATGAAAATGATTTAATTAATTAAATAATATAAATTATTTAATTAACATTAGAGGAATTGATGAATTATGCATAGGAAGGGAATAAATGAAATTAGTCAAATAAATAAAATTTATTTACAAGGTGTCTAAATGATGCAATGTTGTGACAAGGTATTGTAAGAGGACAATTTTTTTATGTCTACACCTATTTAAAGACCTTTGAACCTATATATTTGTAAATATAATATCTATTCAAGCTCTCCAATTTTAACAATTAGTATCATAGCCTTGTTGTTATAGAAGAATTTATAAAAATAAAAATTGTAGTTACAAACCATTGAAAGTGATTATTTGTGTTTATAGAGAGAAGGTTGAAAGAGAGGTGGGATTTCTAGTTTGAAGTTGCCAACTATAATAAGCATAATTCATTGTTGAGATCATAGCTACACCAAAGAATAAGGAAGTTGTTTTAATTTAGAAACCGCTTGAGTAAATAAAATCACCCAAGATAAGGATGAATTAGACATATCAAAGTAGGGATAAAACTATTATCCTAGCTATAGTTTATAGAAAAAAAGAGCCATTTCTTCAAATTTTATGGATAATGGCCCATGGAACACTCTCAACTTATAAGCACATCTAACTTCACTAGCAACTGAGGAATGTTACAACCCATGCAAAGAAACTTGAGTTATTTAAATCTCATCTTCTTTACTTTTCTAAATCTCATTTTGTCTACCACTGCAAGAATTTGCAATGATATTCTCATTGAACTTAAGTGATATTTTTATAGAACGAAATTAGATTTTTATTTCACAAGCTAGACCGTTTTTATATGATCAAGCTTCTACAAAAGTTGAAAAAAGTTACATTAAATATTTTTATGTTGTTGGATCATGTAATGAAAATGATCCAAAATATGTCTTTTTCATTTGTTTCTTCTAATAAGGAACTTAATAATTTGTATGAGGAGTTAATTGTTGAACTTACAAATTTGTAGCATTGATTGGAAAGATAATTAAAATAGTAGTTTTGATCATAGAGATAGTTGTTGAATCTAAAAAATGATCACAAAGATAATTTCTGAATAGTTGTAGCATTGATTACAAATATCATTTTTGAACCTAAAACATTATAGTTTTGATTGTAGAGATTATTTATAAATCTAAAAAGTGATCATAGAGATTTTTTTGAACCTAAAGGTTTTTTGATCATAGATACTGTCTTTGAATCTAAAATTTGATCGTAGAGATCATTGATAAACCTAAAAATTTGTAGTGTTGATCACATAAATCATTGCTAAACTTGTGAAGGTTTTGCTTGCAAAGATAATTCAAAATGATTTCACCTCCTTTATTAGTATAATTATGAAAGACATCCTATTATGGATAACGATGGAAAAAATTAATCAAGGGTGTCCAAAATAAGGATAATTCTATATACTTTTTGAAGGCAATGATGTTAAATATTCTTCATGTGTACATGTGGTTAGCTAACATAGCTATTTTTAATATGCAGCCCCCATCATCTTATTATACAAAAGGATATAATGTTTATGGGGGGTGTTAAAAATATAAACTATATTTTATCACACTCCAATACGTTTTTTATGTAAAGTCATGTGTCATGGATGAGACACATCTCTCCAAGAATGATACATATTTAAATATTTTTGGATCTATCTATTTGTAAATAGAATAATAATTCAAGCTCTCCAATTTTAAAAAGGAAAGGAAATTATCAAAGCGATAAGCTCAAAAATATTCTCCAAAATCTAGACCAAGGGAATATATTAAATATGATTTCAACCCATAAAAAATACTAGAGATTACTTCTTAGAATTCATGATTGACCTCAACTGGTATGCCCAAAAACTTAGCTAAGAAGTAGCTAGGGGAAGGAAAGGAAAAATTAGAGGAATATGATGTAAGCTTCTTTCCTTTCAAATAAGATAATTGTGAAAAAATAAATAAACGCTAAACCTAAACAAAAATCTAAGGTACATAAAAGAGTTAATTCAATTTTGATTCAAATGTCTATGAAAAAAATATGAATGGTGATAAGGTGAATACTTTAGAAATAAACTGATAACCACTCAATCCCAAACACACAACAAACTTATACAAATTCATCAAAAATAATACCGCTTCCTTAGAGGCGCTTATTCAAATAAATTTGATTCTGACACATGGTCTTAAAATGTTAATCATTGCATCCAATCATGAGTACAAAAATAAAATTTCCTAGCCATTCCATTTGTATTAAACTGAATCATTCCCATATTTCATCAATTTAGCTCTATAAAAAACACTTCCACTATCTAGTCTCAAGACTAAAAAAAAATCATTTTTAGAATTGAACCCAAGAAGTTCAATGTTAATGAAATCCCACATAATACCATTTTCCATACAATTCCCAGGGCTTTATCAAGTATACACGAAGTTAGAATTTCTTCCTTTTATATTATCTAAGATATAGGCTTAGCCTCAAAGAAACACATAACATAATCATCTCTTAAATAGAGATAGATATTTTCCTCCCACTGCTTTACATAAAATTTGACTAATTGTTACACCTTTCAGAATTAAAATCATGGATTAATTATCACTTTGGATATAGGTGAAGATGTTGATTTGAAGCTCACTAATAACTGGATTTCTAATGTGTAACAAAAAAATCCATACATATAAATATTCACATATCAATTCTTAAATTTTCTATACAACTTGGTTTCTAGCTATAAATTTTGGTCCTTGCTTTCTTGAAGCTCACAAACTAGATGAGTGATCACCACTTATGCAACAAACATCCCCAAATCTTACATAATTTATCCATCCAAGAAGAGGATGACCATGTTCATTAGGGTTAAAACACACACAAGAAGAAAATAATAACATATTTAATAAACATAAATAATACATAGTGAACCTATCATAATGTTGAAATTTATTTATTTTACTAAAAATATTTATCAAGATTTCATATCGAGGCATTTATAAGAGAGCTCTTAAACATCTACATCACTTATTTCATCTTTTCACAAGGCACTTAGAGATTCAAATATAATTACTTTAACCCTTCTATAAGGAAACTCAAAATATATCTAATAATTCCTTTCACCCTCTCAAGAGGCGCTAAAAATATACTAGCTAATTCCTTTAACTCTTCATAGAGAACTCATAATTAATCTTTGATTCCTTTTCATTCTCATAGATAAATCATAATTACTCTTTGATTCCTTTTACCTTTCTCAATGTACTATGAATTTTTCATGCCCACATTTTAATGTAGATCTAACACATCCATCATAAATTTTTTCTTTTAAAAACAACATAGGTTTGTGTAGATTCAAATTTGACCACTCCCATGTGGTCAACCATCTCCTTTATTCATCTATTCCATTGATATTAATTAGATCATTTATTTAATTAATATTTCCCCTTTCACTAATATTCCTAAAGTATTTAATTTAATAATTAAATACTTTACCTTTCATCATTTTATCTAAATTAAATAAATACATCAATTTATTTAATTTGGTCATTTAACCTTTTAGAATTTAAATCAATTTTAAATTCCTCTTTTTCTCTCTCCTTGTCACATCCTCCATAACCCTCTTCTAATCTGGATTAGTTTAATTAATCCATTATTAGGATGTGCACACCTTTAATTAGGATTAATGTCACATCCTCCATATTTGTCCACTTGTCTCTAATCTTCCATTAATCTTCTTAATCACCTGTTTACATAGCCTTAATCTAATCACATGCCATCTTTTGCATGTCCTCCAAGTAAATCTTTTCATAAGTACTTTCCTTTTGAGTTTTTGACCTTTCCCCATGTGAATTAAAATTCACATTTATTCATTCCATGCATTTATCTTCCTTCTGCATGCAAGTTGTTGGGAAATTCTAAATTCTCACTTCTGTCACATCAGTCACATGGGGACAAAGGCTTCTTTATAAGGACCCTTGCTCATCCACAAGGTACTTCTCATCATGTAAATTTAAAAATTCACATTTATTGTCCCAACCACTTATCCCTTCCAATCATGTGAATTTTAAATTCACATTTATTCTTCCAACAACTTCTTTCATTCTCATGATGATAAGAGAGGACTTTCTAAAATTCCTCACTTGTCACCATCACCCTCATATGGGGACAACAACTTCCTTTTTAAGGAGATCTTCCCATAATCCCAAGGTACTTGCAAATACCTCCACCTCACATGTCCTCTTTCCAACTCATTTGTCCTTGTGACATCTCATCCTCCACATGGCAAGATGTGAGGGATTGTGAGTCCTCAACTCACTACAACCCTTCATGTTGTCCATGTTGGAAAAATATTGACTGTTCAATTATCTAGAGATTTTTCTCTTAAAATAGAAGATTTTCTCTCAATTCATTCATTTTCACATTTGCAACTCAAGCATTCAAGATCTCATACTCTCAATCATTTTGCAAGAATTCTCATCCACCATTGTTGCACTCTTGAAGATCCATTTTGCATCCATTGCATTCATCCACTCAAATACAAACCTTCATCATTTGAATCTCCATTGAGTCCTCATCACTTTGCATATCATTTGAGATCATTTTCCATCAAGGAGCACACATTCATCAACAATCAAAGGGCCAACCAAGAATATCACTCATACAAGGTATAAATATGGTTCTATCTTTCTTTGTTTGATTTTAATGTAGCCCAATCTTGAGGAGTTGAAGTGTTGTTTTATTTCTTTCCATTCTATATTTTGCATCATTTAGGATAGGTAAAATAACACTACTCACATTTTTGGCACATCTGGTGGGACCCATAAATGGGTATTTTTGCTTTCATGTCCTATGTTGTTTGAAATCTTGTAGGTTCAGGGTACACAGAGGTGACTCCACAACAGACAAGGGTGACCTTTCCCTAAATAGGGGTGACCCTGCCCTAGGATAGGTGATCCTACCCCAAGACAGGCGACCTCAACCTAAACAGAGACAATTTTTCCCTTGTAGAATTGCCCATCTAAGAAATAGAAGAAAAATTTACTTCCTATTTTCTAAATAGAGGCGACCCTGCCCTGAATAGGGGTGACTCTGCCCTGAACAAAGGCATCTGTGAGTTAAAACAGTGATTTAAAGTTCATTTCTAGAGTCTTTTTTCTATTGTTTTGATTAATATTGACCCCCTAACTTGTCCTATTGGTGATTGTGCTAGTTTTTACTAACATTTGTGTAGTTGTATTCATTCTTTTCGAAGACTAGAGGTTGAAAAATTTTTGACGTATTTGTTGGAGGACGAATGAGCCGAGTTTAGTAGTTATTTTGTTTGCTTTTCATTTTCATACTAGCTAGGCACATAGTTTTAAGTAGGAGGGAGTCAATATATTATGTGTTTTTCTTGTCAAGTAAGCTATTGATGTATTCAATCCCCTTGCGCCATTTGACGATCTTGGGTGAAGATAAATTGTAGCTTACTTAGTCCTTTATGTTGTCCAAGGGACACTACACCGTTTAAGCTTTCCCCTTGCACTTCATGTGAGCTTGGGGAGTAGCCAAAAATGGTTAGCATTCTCTTTTTAGTGGGACCTACTTGGGGATTTCATCACCCCAAGGGACGATCCCATCCATGTGTACCTGTAGGGTATATAAAGGGGGGAGAGCCAAATTTGTACCCCAATCAAGTCACATCATGTTTGGCAAAGTGTTGAAGCTACGATGATACCTAGATAAGACATGAAGAGTTGGTTTGAGCCTTCAATACCTCGTTAGGGTTCCCAACTCACGCTTATAGATGGGTTGGTGTTCACGGTTGTGCCTCACGTACCGTGCATATATCAAGGACTCCCTAGTTTATCTTGTTCAGCCTAGTTAGAGCATCGTGTTGGCCATACCCTTCATACTAATCTTAGGATTGTGTTGTTTGAACTATCTTTTTTGAGTGAAACCAGTGAATTTATGTTTAGTTACGTCATCCTTACCTTCTGCTTGTTTTTTGTTGTGTTTTTGGTCCTTTTCCATAGCCGTTTTCACCTAAGTCAAGTTCAAGTCTATTAATAGAGGTGACCTTGACTTGAATAGGGGCAACCTTGCCCTCAACATGGGCGACCCTGCCTTCTATCTCAATCATTTCTCAGCCAGTTTCTATCAGAATTTCCCATCTTTTACTGAACATGTGATCCTACCTTGAACAAGGGCGACCCTACCCTAAACAGGGGTGATTCTTCCCTTCATCCAAGTCACTGTCAGTCAAACAACCTAGAAAATTTGCCTATTTCATCAAGAGGGGTGACCTTGACCTTAAGTTGGGTGACCCTGCCTTATAGTTGTGCGATTTTGCACTTTGAAGAGTTAGTCCTGCCTTCTGTTTGGTCATTTTTTCTGACTTTTTCCTTGTTCTGAGTTTTTTTTTTTCCGTTCCAAGCATTTTCTTACCCGTTTCGAGCATTCGTTCGCCTATTTTGTCAAATTTTTTCCCCATTCTGGGTGTTTGTTTACCCGTTTTGAGCATCTATTCCCCATTCTAAGTGTTCATTTTCCCATTTCGAGCGTCTATTCCCCATCCCATATGTCTGTTTGAGCATTTCAAGCATTTATTTTCCCGTTCCAAGCATCTTCTTTTCTGTTTCATGCATCCCTTTCCCTGTTTCAAGTGTTTGTTTCCCCGTTCTGATACCCTGTTATTTTTTTCTAAAGGTCCATTCACCCATTTCAATAGTCTGTTTAACCCTTTTCTAATTTAGACAAGTCTAGAAATTGGTTGGGTGACCTTGACCCATAGATAGGCAACCTTTCCCTCAGGATAGGTGACCTTTCCCAATAGATAGGTGACCTTGCCCAGCAGATAGGCTACCCTGCCCTCAAGATAGACAACCTTTCCCAACAAATAGGTGACCCTGTCCTCTGGATAGGTGACCTTTCCCAGCAGATAAGCGACCTTTCTTAGCAGATAGGCAACCTTACCCTAGGATAGGTGATCTTGATCTCAAGTTAGGTGACCTTGCACCTCAGTTGGGTGATTCTACACTTGTTATTTGATTTTGATCTTTGTCTAGAAAGTCAATCTATCAGTCTCCCAAAAGCTTGTTGTTTGCCAAGTCATTTGCACATTTTGTTCACTCATAATCCTCACTTTATTCCATCTACATTTCAATCCATCTACATCGGATCATTCTTCAAATCATATAGGTACACCTTAAAGCATCTCTAGGTTACATATCCCTCATCGTTTTCTCAATCCAAATCCTCTGAACTTTGTTTGAAGTTATTATCCAAATTGACCTAGGTGTCTAAAATTGATCATCATCTTACAACATCTTCTTAGGATTGTCATTCATCTTGATTCAGTCACCATCATCCATCCCAATCAATCCACTTCCATCTCAAGTTGGATTTGGTGCCACAATCATCTATTTTTCCTTAATCCAATCAATCAGCATCTTAAGTCACCTAGGGTGATCTTTGAACTTGGTTTAGGATCCCTTTCATCATCCAATCTCATCCAATCATCCAATCTTAATCAATCTTATCCAATCATCCAATTTATCAATCCATTATCTAATCTAATCAATCGTTTAATCATCATTTAGGTCATCTCTGCATTACATCATAGAGTTTTACTGCATGTTAGCTCTGCACTTCATGCCCATCCAGACTTGATCACAAGCCAAGAAACAAATGGAAGAACAAAAATCCCAAGGTTCCCAGCCGAATATCCCTCAAAATCCCAACAGTGCAAATATCCCACAAGATCCCAATAACGGTGCTTCGTCACAATCTAATACTTTCATTTAAAACACCTCACCACCCAGAGACGAAAACATGGTCAATTAGCCCGAAGTCACCATTGACGAATACCTAAGAAATATAGCTAATGTTCAGATGATGGATCACCTCCTCAATTAGTGTGGGGATAAGCTTCTTGCCACTTTGATCATGAAAGGAGTCAAACCCCCACCCAACTTTAATGTGTCACAATATACCGACACCCAATCTCTTCCTACACCTTAAGACCCACAAACTTCACAAAATGTTCTAGGAAATTTGTATGTCCCCGAAGGTGCACCTATAGAGAATTGGTATCACCCTGAGTTTGAAAATGTCATGATACATCAAGTTTCTAGTTATCCTCACCTCCCATCTGCAATCTCTATGGCACCACCCGATCCTAATGACCCCTATGCTATGGCATGCCACAGAACATTCAGTTTGTGCCACCAATTCCACCTCAGCATCCTAGTCAACCAACCATCAACACTGGGGGAAATCCACTCCTTGCATTAATGCCACCTCCAGGACCTACACTTGCTAGAAATATACCACCACCACCTCAAGGTAATAACCCTTTGTTTCAGCAACCCCCCATCAATCCTCAACAATCCACCACATTACAAGCACCGTCGCAACACACTGTTGTTCCTTCATAAGCGTTGTCACAATATGTTGTCGCTACTATCTCATCTTAGCCACCTCATGAACAACCTCCATAGAAAAACATCACCATTCCACAACAAAACATTCTAATTCCTTAGCAACACACTATTGTTCCTACACATCAAGTCACACAAACTACATCGCAGTTGTCGCAACCACCCCACGATGCCTTTGTTGCAATCCCACAACAACACATTCCATCTCGCACATCTTATCAACAGCCACCACAATAGAAACAACCACCCTATCATACACATGTTCCTATGCAAACATAGTGCAATCCTCTCACATAATATCTCTATCATTTGTCTAGCATGTACACTACTTATGCTACTACATCTAATCCTAATCCAAATATCCATGTGGCCTCTCAGAATCCACCAAAAACTCAACTGCCACTTTACACCAATCCCCCACAATCACACATGAATCCATACCAACAGCTGTTAGATCCATAACCACCTTCGCATACTACACAAAAACCCAACGTTGCATATAGTTACCAATCCAATCCATATTACACCCAATAGAAGCCCTCATACCAACAAGGTGCTTCATCCACATCCTATATGCAGCAACAACCACCTTATCAACAGGGTACTCAATCCACCTCCTACTATCAGCAATCGTCGCCTTACCAGCAAGGGGCTTCCACATCTTCATACTATGAAGCTACTACACAATACCAGTAAGGTACTCCATCCGCTCCATACTATCAACAACAACCACCATACCAACAAGCAGCTTCAACATCTTACCATCAAAATTTGTCATATCCACCTTACATCAATCCACAATCTGCTTACGCCAATCAATACCAGCAAACACCTCCATATACACCTCAGCCCACTTATGATCCAATTGCTTCGGCACCATCCTCATCATACCAACAGTATCCTTCATACAATCAGCCTAGTTCATCCAATCTGAATCCTGTAGCGCCTATCAATAAAGATCTAGAGGAATTCAAAGTTGTTTTAAAGGATTTGCAAGTAAGGACCAACAAACAATCGTTTATGTTTGAGGACATTTGTCCCTATCCATTTGATCCCTCCATTTCATTGGTTCCTTTCCCGAAGCATTTCGAAATGCCAAAATTCGATAAGTATAAAGGAACCAAAGACCCCAAGGCTAACCTTCAAGAGTTTTACACCCATTGTCAAGAAGTCATGCATAATGACAATTACCTCATGAGATTGTTTCCTAGGAGTTTACAGGGAATAGATTTTGACTGGTTCATGGGTCTTGAGAAGGGATCTATCAAGTCCTTTGCATAGCTTCAAAAGATTTTGTCTCCCACTTCTCCTTTAATTTGGAGATGGATATCGATACACTAGATCTCTTGAAGGAGAAGTAGCATGAGGGAGAAACTTTCACAAGCTATCTCCAAAGATGGCGAGCCCTAGCCAGTCGCATGAAATCCCTGCTAAGGGAAAAGGACATGGTTACCCTGTTCATCAAAAACTCTCATCTGGATATGGCTCACAATTTTAGAATTCACTATATCACAACCTTCATTGAAATAGTGGAGAAATCTTTAACTCTGATAAGAAGAAATCATCCAGGGATAAATCTCGTTATTGGAACAAGAACAAAAAATTTGTCAATGATGGTGTCACTGACACTAAACACGTTCAAGTAGCCAATGCTTCCCATAAGCCACAATATCCCCTCCTTAGCAATCAAATCCTCATGCCATATCAGTGCCTTAGGGGGCACCTCGTCCCACCCAACAATCTAATCAAAATAACCAAGGGGGTAACAAACATCAGTTTACTCAATTAAAAGAGCCCCTAAGTGTCATGTTCAATAGGCTCCTTCAAGCTAATTACCGAATTATGTATCTTGTAACCATGACTCTTGATGAATCCAAGCACAAACTAGCCTAGTTTAAAGACAATGAGTATTGAAGTTCCATAAGATTAAAGGGTATACATTGAATAAGTGTCATGGTCTGAAAACATACATCCAGGATCTCATAGATCAGGGTGACATACATGTGGATGCTAACATGACACCTTTTTCCAATGCTCAATTACAGATATACCAAAATGCTTTTCCTAACCATAACCAAGGTCCTAGCACATCAAACCATGGGTCCAGCAACAATAATAATCAAAATAACAGCACCAATAACATTAGTTGCAAGAATGTGCCACTCAATTATGAAGGCCTCATCACATACATTGAGCAAGTAGAACCACGTGTGTCTATGATATATGTGAAAGGTAAAGATCCATAATGTGTTGTTACCACCCATAAAACCTGCATCACAATCCCTAGAGCCTCCATGTCCACCCAACCATAGCCTATGAGTTCTCAATACAACATTTAGGATCATCTGGGAAAGACTTCGGCATAGATATCCATTTTGGGTTTTCTTAAGTCTTCTCTTGCACACCAAGAAATCCTAAATAAGGCCTTATGGGACACCCAAGTTCCTAATTACATAGACCCTACACAATTTCAAGCATCAGTAGGGTACTTCTCTGCCACCTATCAACTAGGTTTTAGCCAAAACAACATGCCCTGGATTGACTCTAATCATAATCGCCCCCTCCATCTAGAGGTCCTGGTAAATCATCATAAAGTAAAGCGGGTCTTGGTAGATAATGGTGCCCTAAACCTTTGCACGTTGAAATTCATAAAATAAGTGGGATACACCCATGTTGATTTAAATAATCAAGTCATCACAATCAAGGCATATGATAATGGAGAGTGTGATTATGAAGGAACAATATGTCTTCCAATCCAGGTTGGGCCAGTTGTACAGTATACTACATGTCATGTCCTTGATCTGGAATTACCCTATAACCTCCTCCTCGGCCATCCATGGATCCATACCATGCAAGCTATTCCATCCACATACCATCAATGTCTGAAATTCCTATTCAATGGGGTAGAAGTTACCATACACGCAGATCCCCAACCATTTGAATATTGTCACACATTAGAAGCTTTTTTCCTCATTCCCACTATTGTCCTAGAGTAGAAATGGTACCACCATAGACATCATCATCCCACTCATCTACCACCGCACTAGCCACTACATCTTCGACTCCATCCTCCGTATTTGATTCCACCATTACCAAAGTCTAGATCATTGACAAGGGATGTGGTGAATACGAAATGTGTACAATTTTGAATGTGGAAACCATGCCACTATCACCACACACATATGGCCAACCTTCTCAATCTTCACCAAAGGAAGAAGATAAGATTGTCACTTTGAGTTCCAAAAATGTGGGGTCTAGTACCTTCCGCTCTCCTGGATAAAGGCAAGACACACCAGAAGATGACATAAGCCAATGGGTCTACCATGAGTAGCCTGACCCCTCCCCTCCTTTGAAAGAATATTTTTAGGAGAATTATCCTTGGGCCTCTAAGTTTTCGGAGAAGTACAATTATCAAGGGGAGGCCTCGGTGCCGACGAATAAGGAAGGAAACACCATATTGAGGCTTTAATAAGACCAAGATACTCGATTTTGGGTCATGAAGCCAAACAAAAGGGACCTATAGCATCATCTAGTGCCTCTAACAACGTCATTTAGAGAAAAATTCTCCTTGAAGACATACCAGAGGAGGAATCCAGCATACACACATGCGATGATGTAGATCACACTAACCTTTCTTCCATGTTCGACTACTTATACATCTACACCATTAGCTTATCCCTTAAACATCCTGAACTCATAGACTATGACCTACATGGTAGCACACCTACTAACACCTTTCCCTCAGTGGATCAGTATGTACATCTTATGGGACTGTGAGAAGATGAACACCCTAACTGCAAAAGTAAAAAGAAGCAAAATAAAAAAAGGTCACCTAGTGAAAACCTCCCTGAGGCACTTCTTGACCTAGAAAAAGTAAAACAAAGGGTGTATCTAATAGCGAAAACCTTGATGAGGCCCTAGAAGATGGGGATGTTCATCTTCCCCTTGTAGGAACTCATTTATCTGAATGATCATCCATCCTGATTGAGGAAACACAGGAAATAAATTTGGAAACTGAAGAGGATCCCAAAATTACATATGTAGCCAAAGCACTGTCAGAGGAAGAATATTCTACCATCACCAAGCTTCTCAAAGAAGGCATCATCAATTTTGCATGGACATATTCAGACATGCCAAGCTTTGATCTTGCTTTAGTAGTACATCACCTAGACGTACATCTTGATGCCAAACCTATCAAGTAAAAGCTTCAGAAAATGCATGCCCAAGTAGCTCTATTGGTTAAGAAAGATTTGGAGAAGCTATTAGAAATTGGATTCATAAGGCCTATTGACTACTCGGATTAGATCTCAAACATAGTGCCTGTAGCCAAACCAAATGACACTATCAGAGTATGCGGACTTCTGTGACCTCAATGAGGCATGTCTCAAAGATGATTTTCCCTTGCCAAACATAGATATTTTGGTTGACCTCACTGCAGGACATAAGATGCTTTCCCTCATGGATGGCTTCTTCGAATACTGTAGACATGTAAAATATATTGATTGACATTGTGCACTTGATCCCGACCTACTAACATCGTTTCTTCCTTTACAGATCATCCATAATTCAACCATTTGATCCAGTCTGCTTATCTAATTAAATTCATCAGCTCTCATCCCTTAAATTAAATAAATAATTTTACATCTCTGAATTAAGTCACTCTCTTTGATAGTAAATCAACAGTGTCGATCCTGGTATCTGTTAATTAAATAATTAATTTCAATTAAATCTCTAGAATCTATCCATTAAATTGAAATAAATGAAAGACCTTATTTAATTTTGATCTAACATCATGTCAACTTAATTAAATAAATCAAAATCTTTATTTTAATTGATCTCTTTAATCATATTCTCTCTTGCTGATCTAGTAATCATAATTTGGGTCAAATAGGATAGTCATCATACTCTCATTAAATTAATTATTGTGATTAATTGCCAGTACTCATCCTCATGTCCCATCCTCTAAGATTTTTCAGTTGCATGAAAATAAGGTTTATTTAAACAATAAATCTCTGCTCCTTACAAAGACATCTTTGGAATATTCTCTCCAATTTGAATTCAAAATTCCGAAATTCGGCACGATGGCCATCCAACAAGGCAATAACTTCATCTTGCCATGTCCTTGCGCCTTGAGCCAAGTAACATTATTCATTTCCCTTCCCTCAAAGTCATTTCAACAATTTGAAATTCAAAATGTTCATTTGTTGACTTAGTCACCCAAATCTTGCACAGCTCAAAATCACTCATAGATTGACAAGTGGCATCATGTCCATTGGGAATGTTAATTACATTGCTCAAATTTGGACATTCCGTAGTCTTGGCATTCTATAAATAAAACTCCTTATCCTCGATCATCCATAAATTATGCAAAGTTATTATACTAAAATATTTAGCCATTTTCGTCCATCTCCATTGAGTTCTTAGCTAGGTTTTTACAGATTTTGGCTTGGAGATCTCATCCTTCACCAACAAAGTGGATCAACCATCTTCAACACATCAAGCTTGCATCTTAGGAATTGGGAAAGGGCCAATTTTTACATCAAATTGACACCAATTCCCCCATGGGATCATGTGTTTGCCATTCTAATTAGGATTGAATCTATATTTTCTTGTTTTATTGTGTTCTTCATTGTTTCCTTTCCTATTTTGAAGTTTGTAAATGGATTTCATGGGGAATCCTTGTTTTAGCTTGCAATCTCTTGTCTAACTTGTTTATTCTTGTTGTTTTGCAGGTACTAGGATTGAGGTTCACACATTTGGTGCTAGAAGGAGGGCTAGATATCATTCTTTATCATCTTTTCTTAAAATTTCTGCATTTTGCTAGCACTTGCGGAAAATTCCAATGTTGGGAGAAACAAATTAGCCATTGTTTTGCTGGGTGTTTCTAGGGGCGATAAGCTATATAGCACCATGAAACTCAAAGTGCGATGACTGGACTCTTCCACTCAAAAGTTTAGTTGTAAATCCTTTGCTTGTTGTTTGACTCACAAAAAATTTCAAAAATATCAAAAGCTATGACTGGTAGCGCAATGTTGTTGGAGCTCATTGTCTAAAACACGAGGCGGCGCTAACTAGTAGCGGCCAGAGACACCATTGAAAATCAAGCTCAGCAATCACAGTTCGCGCCGCTAGCGGAGGGTAAAGTGGAAATTAAATTTTAGCATGTGTTTTTTGATTAATGATCAATTTGTCTTCTGTTTTCTACTTTTTGATCTTTGTATTTTCCATAATATGACTATTTTTTTCCTTGTAGGTTGGAAATTGAAAATGAAGAAAGGAGAAGCATGAGGAGGATGTTTCATCAAATCAAAGTGTTTTTAAACACTTTAGTGTTTGCTTAAACACTTTAGTGTTTGCTTAAACACTTTTTTAAGAAATTGTTATCACTTCTTCCTTAGGACACTAATTTCATTTGGGTTTAAAAAGAATCTTTCCATTTCTTGCAAAAGGTTAAAATGAACATTAGGATCACAACACACTAGAGTTTGTTTCTTTGGATAAAAATTGAATAAAATGTCCATCACTTGTCTTTTGATGCTTAAAAATAACTCACATTTTTCTTTGTGGATTTAAAAAGAACAAGTGCAACTGTGTTTTCGTGAAGGCTTACTTAAACTAAATTCATTGAAAAAGGACATATACGCTTCTCTTACACTTTATAGCGATCTTGAGAATCAAAAGGCCTTTTTCATGACTTTAGGGTGAGACAAAGCAATCACCTTCACACTTCAATTTGGGTTTAAAAAATTGAACAAAATCTTGTGTGAGTGTGAGTGGGGGCATTATTGTGTATATTCTCTCTCTTTGTTGCCAACAAAGATTGATCAAGTTACAAATATTATTTTCAGCTTTTGTTTGTCTAGAGGCCTACCTTGGGGAAAAAGTACTCACCAAAGGAGCGACTCAATCGAGCAACACTCGCCAAGAGTAAAACTTTCCATGAGAGACACTTATAAATGTGGGTATTGGGTAAATGTCAATATCAGCAGTTGATTCCCAGATATGGTCCAGAAAGGACACTTGTTGTCAGGTCAATCTCCACAAATAGAAAGTCCTAATTAAAACCCATGTTTTAGAATTTCCAAAATCCTTGATCTATTTGTTGGTGCAAGAACGGTTATTCTGAAGCCACCCGACACTTTTACAGTCTTTTAGTAGAAATGGAAAACATGCCATGGGAGTTTCATGGGTGTTGATGCTTAGCTGCCTCGTATAAGTGAGTGTCATGGAGGGGGGCTAGTGGGGTCAAGCATCTAACCATTCGCTAAGGATAAGTGTAGCTAGACTTGTCCAAGTGGGAATCCAACAAATATTTTCTTACACATCCATAGGGTTGTACTTATTCTTGGGTTGCAAAATGCATTGCTTGATTGAAAACATCTTGAAAATAAACACTTAACATCATCCAAATTTCAAACCCTTTTGGAGACAAATGCCATTGACTCAATCCATATGTTATTGCTTTCCCTTGGGATTTACATCCTTAGAGGTTTCTAAACATTGGATTATATCTCGATTTGTCTCCTTAAGTAAACAATAAGTAAACCCTTGCCTTGAGTTCATCAAAATTCCACATAACATATCTTGTAGGGTTTGAGGGAATTAAGACATTGGGCATCTTAGTTTGAAAACTTAATCAAAGAAAGTGTTTTTGGTAAAATAAAGCCATTAAGAAAAGCTAAGCAAAATGAACTTTCATGAATGTTGAAAACTCACGATTCTCAAAAAGTTCAAAACAAAGTTCATTGGTTGGAAATCTGAAAAATGTATGTCCAAATTGAATCATTCTTTAGTTATAAAGGTCTCTAGGAAGCATTTGCATGTTCTTCAATACCTAGGTCTAGGCAAACAAAGTGTCTTTTTTAGGTTCACCTTAGGATCCAAAGAAAATCAAAATCCTTTCATCCACCCTTCAAAACATCAAACTTCATCTCACTATCACCTTTTGGAAAATCTTGAAATCATCCTTAAATGCTAGGATTTTTGGCAAAATCAAACATCATCAAATCCTTGAGACTAAATCCTTGAAAACTTTATCAAAATCATCTTTGGCTAGGTATGTGTAGATGCATCCTTTTGCATATGCTTAGTCAAAGTCATCAAAATCATCTTGTTTAGCTTGGTATACGTAGATGCATCCTTCTTTGTATGCTTAGCTAAACTATCATCTTATTTGAATAGGTGTGGGTAGATGCATCCTTCTCCCTACACATATTCAAATAATCATCCTTTGAAAAAATCTATCCCTTAGATAATCATCCAACATCTTAGGGTCTTTTTGTTCAAAATCAAAACAATTAAAACCAATCAAGATCAAGGACAACCTCAAAAGGAAAATCAAAATCAAAATTTGAAACATATCTGAAAGTCCCAAAAGCCTAGCATCTCCCATCTAGATTGATCAAAAGACCATAACATCCGCATCATCCATCCCTTCCATCATCATCATATCATCTCTTGATCCTTAAGATATCCTAAAATTTTGTACTTTGGACATAAAGTAAAGATTAATCCAAAGAATCAAGAGATTCATCTCTCCTATTCTTGAAAATTGATCCTTGTTTTATGGTTCAAACTAGATCTCAATACAAGAGGAACATGGAAGCCAACAAAGAAACACCCACTTCAAGTGATCTTAGCCAAACAAATGTTGAAATGAATCCCACCGAATCAAGCAATCCTTTGACCATCTTATCATCCCAGAATTCCCAAGAGGAAACCCAAGGAGAGGATCTTACCTTTGGGATGTCTCATGAAGAAATAACTGAAATGCTCCAAAATCTGGACAACCATAGAATCATCAACATCATGATGGGGCTTAACCCTTCATTATACATGCTTGAATTAGCAAAAAAAGGGGCCAAACTACCTTCAAATTTTGACGTGAGGACCATAGTGGAGACATCTTTTCCTCCCATCTCATCTACACCCCCATCTCCCCAAAACATCCATAAAACATTCCATAAATCATGACATCTTTTGCTCCAACCCAACCCAATGTTAATAAGGGAAATGCATTTCTCAATGCTATTCAAGCACACCCCCTTGTCAACAATCAAAACTTGGATGCAAATACCACCTTGGAACAAAACATACTTGAAAGCCCATTACATAAGAATGTTCCTCTCCTT
>VDFB02200655.1:0-45401 GCA_007258455.2 Sequoia sempervirens | reverse complement strand
AAGAGTTTTTAAGAAACTAAAAATTCATGTGAATTGAAAGGAAATAAGTAAAGCATTTTAATTCATCTATAAATAGAAATTGAACATGTAATGATGAAAATACATTAAAATATAAATTGGACCCAAGAAGCTCTTAAATCATGTAATAAGGGTGTCTTGCGAACATCGAATGTAAATAAAATAAAATGGTGGACGAAATAAAATGATGGGAAAAAATAATGCAAAAGAGTTAAAGAGTGGATGATGAAAAATGAAAGCACAATTAAAATAAGGAAGCTCTCCATTCAATAATGTACCTATTCATGGGGCAACACATGCAGTAATGGAGACAGGACCATAGATACACCAAAAATGGTGATAGCGAAAAACACTAAGAACCAATGAATTAACGAGATATTTCTAATTGTCTTGCATTACTTCTCCTAAAATCTTAACCATTGATTTCAAAAAGCAAGTCAATTGTTTCACATAGGGAACACCTTTGACATAATAAAAAAATTATGTCTTAGTCAAATCTATAAAATGATAACTTTGGTTATTTGCCATTATAATATTTTAATTTCAATGAAAATTTATTAGAGATCCAAATATATGCTTTTCATCAATACTAATTTTTATTTTGAATGCTATCCAAGCCCACCCTTATTATTATTATTATTATCATTGAATCAATTAAAAGACAATGTAAAATTTATTTTTTTCCCCTAAATTTTATGGGTATAACTGATAGCTTGTTGTATAGAATTTTAAAAAATGTTTATTCTTGTGAATACTCCCCTTCATCAAGTTGGTTATTTGCTTTCTTTAATTGACTTGAGTTAATGGAGTATGTGAAGTGGGAGATTGTGAATGTGAAGCCACATAACATCTAGACCATTGAGAGGAAAGTTAAGAAATTATCTACTACTATATATCTTGAATGTTGTGTGGTCATATGCCATGGTAGTAGCTTCCATCATATTTAAAGTGCCAAGAAAAAATCTCGAGCCTTCTAGATTGGGGTTCATATCTTTGCAACAAATTTTACTCAAGCTTTACTTTGTCTCACTCCTTTATAATTTCTTTCCCTCTTTATACAATATTGCAGCCTTTGTCCCATTTTCATTTTCCAATTCCACTATCATACTAAATGGTTTCCACCAACTACTTGTAACATCCTCTAACATCTTATTATGATTTGACAAATATTTGTAGTCACAAACATTATAATGTAGATAATTGTGTTCCATAATAAAAATTAAGAAGCATGAAAGAATTGTGCTACCATTGGAGAAAGCGATGGAGCAAAAGCAATAAAACCCACATTTAAAACTTGATGGCTAACTACATAAAATGAGGATTATAGGTGCTAGCAATCAAATAAAAAGGAAACAAAAAATTCACTCTATTCCACTGCGACACCATCCAAAATAAGTATTACAATTTATGTAGGCCAAAATGCCAAGGCAACATGTAGAAGGCATGCTTGCAAAATAAGCTACAAATCTTGGGTTGGGGTCCATCCCTGTACAACTAGCTTTAAGTCAACTCACTAGGAAACTCTTCATTTAATCAAGGGTAACAAAAATTTGAGTAGATAACATATCTTGGATATGTAGAATATAACTAGTTAGTTGATAGCCTATTTAGTACAAGAATAGGTACAAAAACCTTTGGTGACTTTGTCTCGTGTTAATTTAAATAAATATATCAAATTATTTTTCATAATTGTTAAAATTCATAAGATATTTACCAAAAAAACTCAAATAACTCAAATTTATAAATATGTAAGATACAAATCCTTTCAATTAATATAAGATCATACATTCCTTAATTCACATAACTTCTATGTGAAATGACCAAAATATCACTTTAAATACTAAATATAATCTATATAACTCTTTAATGTGTTCAACAATGTGTCTATGCATCCTACTACTAAACTCCGCCAAACAAGTTCTATTGAAATAAAGCTCAATTCCACATATTTTGAAGTAGGCTTTTTTTTTCGGTTCATGGAAAGGCTTTAATCAAAAGCATTCTTAAATTTATAAGAAATTTGTAGTCTTCATTTCTCTTGTTCTTTTATATAGTTTGAGTTTTGAATTTGTTTCGGTTCAGTATGCACAGGTTCCACACAAGAGTTTGAAGCAAATTTATTGTATTTTCTTTATCAAGAGATGAGTGCTCATACTAAGTCATTAGCAGAGATTCTATCAACGATAACCGTTGGAGAAATTAATAAGGGTGGCACTGGCAAAACCAAAACCAAAACCATGGCAGCCATTGTGGTGGGAAAAAAATCCTGTAGGTGTTGTGCCCCTCATAGTGGCTGCTCCGCTTGTAGTTGGTTTTAATGTGTATTATGAATATAGGGTGCGAGTTGTAACACCACTAAAATCTAAAAACAAATGGTGGGCGGCTGCTTAATAGGTACATGTTTAGCAGCACCACAAATCAACTAGTATCTTTACAATAATTTTGGTTCAGAGTTGCCTGGTTGTATTATTTTGGTGGGCATTCATGTTTCTGGGTTTGGTGTTCGATGGCTACCTTGGGACGATGGACCCCATAGACGTGAAGGTAATACAGGAGCTCAAAAAAAGCGTGAAGAATGCAGAAATTAGGCTGGGGCTTAGAGCTTCTGGTTACTATGTAACCCAAGAGCTCCATGACCACCGACATGGTTGTAAAGAAGTCGCACAACACTCTGCATGGTAGTGTACACAGGTGGGATTTTACCAAATAGGAAGCTTAGAGTATTCACCATCTGATAAAATTCCTTCCTCTATTCTTTATGCTTTGATGGATGTGCATACCCTGTTCCAATGCTTCTATTTTGCCACAGGCAGGGAGAATGCTGGAAAAAGTTGTGGACTCTGGCTTTACACCTGCCAATTGCATTTGCTTGAAAGTTTCTAAGCTTTTAAAAAAATCTATTTGGTGTATATCCTCCAACAATTGGATTCCATGAGATAACCTCTTTGAGGCATTCTGTCAAACAGTTCACGTGCTTCCACATTTTGCATACATGTCTACCAGAAAATTTCCAACTATAATATTTGAAAAAAATCTTCCTTCCATGATGCTTTGATGGATGTCCATAACCATGTTCCAAAGCTCCCATTTTGGCACAGGCAGGGAGGATACTGGCAAACGTTGTGGAATTTGGCTTTACAGCTGCCAATTGCATTTGCTTGAAAGTTTCTAAAACCTTCTCAACAAATCCATTTTGTACATATCCTGCAATCATTGCAGTCCATGAGATGAGATCTTGTTAATGCTTTCACTTTTTGCATGCATGTCTACTAGGGCAGGTTCTACTATAATATCTGACAAAGTTCCTCTATCCTTTTTACGCTTCGATGGATGTACATACTGTTCCAAAGCTCCCATTTTGGCATGGTCAGGGAGGATGCTAGCAAAGGTTGCGGAATTTGGCTTTAAACCTAACAATTACATTTGCTTGGAAATTTCTAAAGCCTTTTCAACAAATCCATTTTGTGCATACCCTGCAAGCATTGCAGTCGACGAGACCATATCTCTTTGAGGCATCTTGTCAAACAATTCACGTGCCTGGTCTATGCTTCCACATTTTGCATACATGTCTACCAGGGCAGTTGCAACTCTAGCATCAGATAAAATTCCTCTATCCTTTATGCTTTGATGGATGTCCATACCCTATTCCAAAGCCCCTATTTTGCACAGGCAGAGAGAATGGTAGCAAATGTTGTGGAGTCTGGACTGTACCAAGAACTGAATTGTTTATTTCTCGAACCAAAGTGTGACGGAAGAAACGAGGGGCAACAACTTTATTGCAACTACACTACACGTTGGCAGCAGTTTATTTGTTAGTAAAGTCATTTAATTACAGTTTCGGTATCAGAGAGTTTTATTATATAGGTGGCCTTTTTAGGCGGTAACTAAAATAATTTGTAATCCCAACCCAATGCACCATTCAAATCTTTAAAATAAAAAATAGAAATTACTATTATTTAAGAATTAATCTTCTAACATATTGTTTTTACTTGATAAGATCCATCCTAAAACTCCCACATGAAACCCCAGACTAGCCATTCACCTTGTTTCCTTCCGCTCTTTATTTGCAGGAATGTGTTCATTCTTGTCCAAGTTGTTTCCAGGAAGGTTCATCAGGCATCTCGGCATCCGCAAATGCCATCTGTTTATAAGCACGCTCTGATCGACTTCAATTCACTCTTCCCTTAAAGCCGACCTGTCCTGTTTCAAGATTTCTACCCCAACCCTGTGTTGCATATATGGCATCTTCTTCCTCGTCCCATCAACACAATGCTTTCTCTGGAATCGAACCTGACCTCAAGAGGAGGAAAGGTTCTGAATCTTCAAGAGTATACGATGTCTTCATCAACCACAGAGGCCCTGATGTGAAAAACACTCTGGCTCTTCAGCTTTACAATTCCCTTCAGGATTTAGAAATATGGGCGTTTCTTGATTCAGAAGAGAAAGAACTTGGACATTCGTTTCCATCCACCATTGAGACAGCCATCCGCTCTGCTGTAGTTCATGTAGCTATCTTCTCCAAAAGATATGCAGAGTCCCCATGGTGTTTGGCGGAACTGGTTCTAATGCTGCAGAGTAAAGCTATGATTATTCCCGTCTTTTATGAAGTGGAGCCTTCAGCACTACGCCACATAGAAAAGGGAGTGTACGCCCATGCATTCATTCAATACCGCGAGAAATCCAGGTACCTGGAAAAACTTGAGGAGTGGAAGGAAGCCCTCCAATGTATTTCATTTATTGCCGGCGAAGAACTCAACAGGTAATATTTGTATGGCTTCACTTATGAGTTTTTTCTTCTTTGAAAGTGATCAATTTTTTTTCTCATCGAATTTCCCTTCTATTTCTAAAGTTCCAGTGACTGCAAGAACATTGTGTCAGCAGTGCAAAAGGAAGTACAAAGGAAGAAAAGCTTAATTGTTGCCAAATATTCAGTAGGACTTTCTAAGCTTGTAGAACATTTTGAAAAGCAATGCATGGATAAGCTTGTAAAAGATTTTGAAAGCCAGTGCGGGATGAACAAACAACGAGAAGGGATTGCTAACATAGTTGGCATTTTTGGCATGGGTGGGGTAGGAAAAACAACTCTCTCAAAAGAATTGTTCAACCGAAAGCGTTCAGATTATAGTCGATCCTGTTTTTTGTTTGATGTTCGGGAAGCCTCTGTGAAAAGCAATCTGCCTTCTTTGCAAACGAAGCTCCTCAGAGATCTCTTTGAGGAAGAGCATCGAAGCTTTTCAAGTGTAGAGGATGGCACAAACAGTCTCAGCCGTTGTATCCAAAGGAACAACATTTTGAGCTTGCTGATTGTTCTAGATGATATTGATCACCTGGAACAGTTAGATGCCCTATTGATAAGGGATGTGCTGAATAAACCTGGTAACAGTCTGGTAATTGTTACAACTCGTGATGTAGGGGTGCTCATCAGTGCAGGAATTACGGTTGGCTATAATTTGAAAGGAATGGATAAACATGATGCGAAAGAGCTGTTTTGTTGGCATGCTTTTCGCCAATCTTATCCATCTAGTGGATACGAGCAACTGGTTGACCTCTTCGTAGATGTGTGTGGTGGCTTACCTTTGTCTCTTCAAGTTCTGGGAAGTCATGTTCATGGCACAGATCAGAATTTCTGGGAGTTAGAATTGAAGAAAGTTAATAAGACGCTGCCTCGAGACATACACAAGAGATTAAAAATAAGCATTGACACTTTGGACAATGAAGAGAAACAAATTTTCATGAATATTGCGTGTTTTTTCATAGGACAATTAAAGAATCACGCCATCAGAGTATGGGAGGGATCGGGATGGAGCGCTCAACATGCACTGCAAAGGCTTAAAAATAAATGTCTGGTTGAAGAGATAGAAGAGCAAAATTTCAGTTGCCGATTCGGAGATCTCTTCAAATTTTCCAGAGAAGAAATGCTTGTCTTGAGAATGCATGACCACTTGCGGGACTTGGGACGAGAAATGGCAGAACTGAGCCACCCTCGTCGCCTTTGGCGTTCTCAATATTGTGAAGAAATGGCGGAAGACCTGAGTTACCCTTGTCGCCTGTGGTATTCTGAATGTCGTCACCGCCTGTGGCATTCTGAATGTCATCAATCTTTGGTCTACTTTTTCCTACATATTTCTGCTTCTTAGAGTGATATTCGAAATCTTAACTTTTCTACAATACAAATCTGACCTGCTTCAGTAAATGCAGATATCAAAGCGATTCGAAAACATTCTCACCCAAACCAAAGGGAGATGTTTGCATTCTTTTGGGGATCCGTCCATGGATTTCATAATCAGATACTTTCAAGGGCAATCAGACAAAATGGCTGAGACACAACCCTGTTTACTATGGCTTGAGCTTAATCTTCGCAGCCATACACTCACAAGCATTCCTCCATGGATTCCTCTCCAAAATTTGCAATCTTTAGGAATCTATAACGGACATCTGGAAAGATTGTGGCAGAATAATGGAGAGGTACTTTGTTCTTCATCCTCAAAAGTTGAAGTCTTGGTAATCAAATGCATTATTTTATAGTAGTTTGGTGACTTCTATTTACAATCGAAAATTGGAAAAATAAAAATAAGAATAACTATTTTGATTTTTAGGCGCCCTTCCCGGTAAAAGAGCTGCATATCTGTAGGATCAAAATGCTGAAGGAGCTAAGTTTGGGTTTTCTGCGCTGTCTCGAAAGAATTACAATTTATAATTGTCAGCATCTGAAAAGTGTGACAGGCATATCTCATCTTACAAAGCTAATAGAATTGAACATTGGTAAATGTAGAGAGCTTGAGGAGTTGAGTTTTGTTCAGGTGAGCTGGGTGAAAAAGATTAGAATTTCTGATTGTCCGTCTCTGAAGAATGTGGCAGGAATGTCTGATCTTAGAAAGCTTGTGGAACTGAACATTGATAAATGTATGAGTCTTAAGGAATTAAGTTTTGTTCAAGTGAGCTGTCTGGAAAAAATTATAATTTATGATTGTCACAGGCTGAAAAGTTTAGCAGGAATATGTGGTGCTAGAAAGCTCGTACAGCTGAATATTGGTAAATGTACGAATCTTGAGGAAGAGGAGTTGTGTTTTCTTCAACAAAGCTGCCTGGAAAAACTTATAATATCTGATTTTCCCAATCTGAAATGCTTGAAAGGGATTTCTTATCTTAGGGAGCTAGTAGAATTGCAAATAAAACACTGTCCAAAGCTTGAGGAGATAAGTCTTGTTCGACTTAGCTGCTTAGAAATTATTATAATTTCTGATTGTCTGAATCTACAAAGTATGACAGTAACTCATCTTAAGAAGCTGGTAGAATTGAACATTAATTTTTGTGAGAAGATTGAGGAGTTAAGTCTTGTTCAACTCAACTGCCTGGAAAGATTAGAAACCTGTTGTTGTCTTATGCTGAAGAATATTGAATTGAAAGGTTGTAAGAAGTTGAGGATGGTAGATATTGAGAATGTTGTAAAATTGAATATTTGCGACTGTCCTGAGCTTGAGTACTTACCGGAACTCGGAGATCTAGTCAGCTCAATATGGTTTTATTGCATAAATGTCCGAAGCTGAAGAAAATACCACTACTGACAACACACACCAAACTCACTCTGCAATGCTGTAGAGAATTGCAAACAGTGGCAGCAATATGTGATTTTATAGACTTTCAAGAGCTATTTATTAGTGAATGTCCAGAGCTTGAGTTTGACGAGTTAAATTATGGCCGACTGAGTTGGTTGAAGGTAATTGCAGATGACAGCTGTAGGAAGATACAGCAAATAACAGGTATTGAAAAATTGCATTCATTGGAAAGAATGCAACTCTTATATTGCGCCAATGAAACAATTTGTAATTACATTCTCAAGATGGAGGTATTGATTTCGACGCTTCTTATTTTTCTTTTTAAAGGGAGAACTTCTTGTTCACCTTTGTTTTTCCCTTTGTTTTTGGAAGACAGCCTCTATTTCCTAATTATTTTATTATGTGATCTGTAGTCAATAAATAGAATCTATTGTAAATCAACTCAGAGATTTGTTTTGTTTCACAGAAGCTGCCATCAGACTTTATTCAAGTAATTGGTAGAGCAGGAGATGGATCAGAGTCAAATCTCAACGCAAGTTTCTTTTGTGACGGAAATATTAGTGCCAATTCCGTCATCCACATTGGTACCAGTAACATTTGCAATGAGGATTTAGTGAGTGCAATCATCTTATGTGCCGTGGTTGTGGTTAATACTTCTACTGGAGCAAAGATGATTAATGACTTCATCAAAGGATGTGCTTGGAATCCTTGGATGAAATTTGATGTGCGCCAAGGCGAATGGGTAATTACCTTGGTAACTACCAATGAAGATGAAGGACACAGTTACATTCTTAACAAAGGTTATTGTTTTCCCTTTGATTATGTTTTTACAGACAGCGCAGTAACTGAAGATGTAACAGTGAAGAAAGGGTACAAGGCGACTGTGAAGAAGGTGAAGAATATAAAATTCTGAATGTGCTACACAGAATTGTTGATAAGTTATACCAAAAATAAAATAAAATTCACAGTGGTCTTTGCATTCACACTGGCCTAGTGGAATGGAGTCTGCTATGATGGTTTTCTTGGGAGAGAAGATAATGTTATAAATTGTTTATTTTTCATTAAAGGAAACAAAGGCTGCAAAGTAGATAAAGTTCTTGTTAAAGGTGTATTGGTGTTCGACAACAAAATGGATGGCAGAAGTATAGCAGAACAGATAAATGAGGTCAATTGTATTTGACAGCACATTTTCTACTCAAAGAACAAAAGAGAGTTGGGAGATCGTTCTAAGAGCTACAATTTGCTGCAAAGGCTCTCCCCATCAAAACCTCCTATAACATAAAGCCCAAGAGTTCAATCATAGGAGCCCATACATTTTGATTCTTTGTTTTAGGCATGTATATGCATATAGCCATGCCTAATTTTGTGTTGCCTGAAAAAGACCATCTACCAAATTGTAGAACAATCACAAGTTCAAAAACATCTATATGGATATAGTTATGTCTAAGTTTTTTCCCCAATGTTTTGGGTGTAACTCAAAAGAGGCCATTGAAAATGTCAGAAAGAAGAGGAATTAGCAAACAATTGTATCCAAATACATGATTTGATGTTCAATAAGTAGTTAACATTTGTGATCACCTTACATGATCCATCATCTAGATGTAAATGTCACAAGTTTTGTATGGGTATGATGAATTGTGTAGGATGATCCAAGAAAAAGATGATATATTAATGCATCAAAGATCTTTTCCAGAAATTTCTAACTAAAATAAAAAGTAGTTTCTACAATTGACATACATTTAAATACATATCTTTGCAAGCCAATCTACGAGTACCCCATATTAAGAGTGATGTTCTATTGTAAATTCTCCATGAAATTGGTGTTAGGTCTCTTCTTCAACTAAAACATGACATCAATATATACTATAAATTGATTGGAAAAAAAATTGTATATAAAGATTTCATGACATTGAAAGATTAACTTAAGTGAAGATTCCCATAACTTCAACCACAACTTGAAAACAAATGGTAACTAAGTTATTTTAAGGCATAAGAGTATACCTTAAAAATCCACAAATGTTTTATTAATATCTTACACATAGCTAGCACACATCTAAGGACCTTCCTTGTCACCACCATCAATACCTTTATCCACTCCTTCACTCTCATTTTCCTTGTGCTTTTCAATTAATTTTCCTCAGGCTTTCCACTCTTATCCATAGATTCACCATCAACGGCCAAAGGAAAAGCCTACAACACTAACATAGGGAACTCTGGTCAGGTCCTCTATCTCATAAGGAGACTTTGGATAATCCTCTACAGAAAGCTTCATTTCCTGCAACACAAGAACCATTAATTGTCTACAAGTTGTCATGTTGAATCTCTCCAACACTGGATTCACACACTTACTCTTGCTTAACCAAAAATTTCTTTTAACTAAGCCATCTCTTCTGATCTCCATCCCCAAGATATACCAAGCCACACCTAAATCCTTCATTTCAAACTATGATGACAATTGGGACTTCAAATTTGAAATCAAACTTTTATGTTTCCCAAAAAACACATCATCAACATAAAATACGATGATGAGAAAACGATCATTTACAGTTTTGTATTAAACACAATGATTAGATTTAGATCTCAAAAATCCAAAACACAACATAAAGGTGCCAAATTTTTGGTACCACATCCTAGGAGATTGCTTAAGACCATACATAGACTTTTTCAACTTGCATACAAGATTTTCTTTACCTTTAACCATGTATTGTTTAGGCTATGACATATAGATTTCTTCCTCCAAATCACCATGAAGGAAGGTTGTTTTCACATCCATCTTCTCCACTTCTAAATCATATGTTGCTACTAGTGATAATAGGAACCGAATAGATGTCAACTTTGCAATAGGAGAGAATATCTCACCATAATCTATCCCCTCCACTTGTGAATAACCCTTCACGACCAACCTTGCTTTATGCTTCTCAATGCTACCTTCAAGACCAACTTTCTTCTTGAACACCCACTTGTAACCAATGGGTTTGTGCCCTTCAGGCAAGGGCACCAAATCCCATGTATCATTTTTCTTGAATGCAACCATCTCCTCATCCATGGCTTTCATCCAAGAATTTACATCACTCATACTCATAGCCTCTTGTACAACCCTTGGCTCATCAACGTTAGCAATCAAAGCAAAAATACAATTTGAATCCAACAATGAATAACCAAACATTTTAGGTGAGTAACCAAACCTATCACTTGTTATCGCATATCTCTCATAGACCTCCTTAATTGTTGAGGTTGAGGTTCTTCTTCTTCTTTAGAAATTTCAGAGCTTCTCAATCTCTCCTCATCATCAGGTCAATTCTAGGCTTCAGGTTCAACTTTCTTAGGGTCAAGAGGAAGTTGAACCACATCTTTTTTCTTTTGTTCTTTTGTAGGCTGCAAAATAGTGGAAGAAGGTTTCATCTCTTTGAAGATAACACTTCAACTATAGAGAACATTTTCGGCCACTAGATCCCAAAGCTTGTACCCTTTCACACCAATACCATAACTGATTAAGATACACTTGACAACCTTGTTTTTCAATTTTGACATTTTCTCCCTTGGCACATGAGCATATGCCTCACAACCAAACACACGAAGATGTCTCAATGAGGGCATCTTTCCCAACCAAACCTCCATAGGTGTCTTATCAAAAAGAGCTAGTGTAGGAGATCTGTTGACCAGATCTAGCATGCAGTGGCAACAACTTCTGCCTAAAACTTTTGTTCAAGGCCACCTACACTTAGCATACTCCTAGCCCTCTCCATCAATATCCTGTTCATCCTCTTCGCAACTCCATTTTGCTAAGGAATATATGGAGTTGTCATATGCCTTTCAATTCCATGTTCTTTATAGAACTTATCGAAATATATGGAACAAAACTCACCACCATTGTCAGTCCTTGAATACTTAATCTTCTTACTAGTCTAATTTTCTACCAAGGCCTTAAACTCCTTAAACTGATTGAAGACTTCAGATTTACTTCTGAAAAAATAAATAAATGTCCTTCTACTGTAATAATCTATGAAAGAAACAAAATATACACACTTTGATAACGAAGGAACATTTATAGGACCAAAAACATTAGAATGCACATAGTCCAAAACCCCAGAAGATTTGTGAGAATTTTGATAAAATTGAACACGATTTTTCTTTCCATAAACACAATGTTCGCAAAAATTGAACTCAAGATTACAATCATCAAGCACCCCAACAAGGCATTTATTTTTGAGAGTTTTGAAACCCTTTTCACCAATGTGACCAAGTCTTTGGTGCCAAAGCATTATCTACAAGTAGTAGGTAACTTCATCTCCAAAGCACGAGCATCCTTGGGTACCCAAAAAGCACAACCATCAGAAGTAGATGCAACTTTCTTCTTTGTTGTTGGTTCCAATGGTGAGGATAGTGACTTAAAAGTAATTTTCTTCTTTTCCACAAAAGAACTATTACACTAAACTGTGCATGCATCTAGTTGAAATAGAATGCCTTTCTAAACACCCTTAGCAAGCACCATAGCTCCTCTTGTCATCTTGTATCCTCCATTCAAGAAAACAACTTGCACACCCACATCATTCAACTTTTTTACAAAAAGAAGGTTTTGTGCCAAACTAGGGATATACATGACACCATCGATCCCCTTCACTCTACTGTCTGGAAATCTTATTTTGACTCTTCCATGGCCAACAATATTCAGGTGAGAGTCATCACCAAGGTACACCTTCCCACCATCATAACTTTCATACTTAGAAAACCAATCTCAATGTGAAGCTATGTGCAAAGAAGCACCAAAGGCTATCAGCCACACATCGTGCGATGCATGCATTGCCAAGACAGTGACAACCATCTGCATCATCCTGAAAGAACTTATCAGATTCAGAATTAGAGAATGTCTTATTTTTCTCCTCCTTACAATCTTTACGAAAGTGACCAGATTTTCCGCAATTCCAACATTTCACCTTGGTCTTACCAGGAGACTTAGATCTCCCACGAGATTTGGATTTTGACTTTTCTTGCTTCATGTTTTTCTTTTTTCCTTTTTCTTTAGTTCTTCCTCAAACCGCCAGAGCCTCCTTAGCCATTTTAGAAGATTTTCTCTGCATCTCTTCAAATAGCAATGGTGTTGGACCACTTCATCCATCTTAAAGGTGGTAGTGGTACTTCCAATGGCCATGAGAAGGTGGTCCCAAGAATCTAGCAATGAACACAGTAAATTCATGCAACAATCCTCCTCCTCCATTTTGACACCAAAAAAAATCAACTAGGCAACAAGCATGTTGAATGCATTTAGGTTATCTACGACAAATCCTCCTTCCTCCATCTGCAAAGAATACATCTTCTTTTGCAAGAACAACTTATTTACTAGGGATTTAGCTTGATAAATCTGAGAAAGTTTCTTCCAAAGAAGCATAACAATCTTCACTTCATGAATGTTTAAGAGTATTAAGTCAACTAAAAAAATTCTTATCAGACCCTTAGCCTTCTAATCCATCAAATCCCAATCTTCTTGTTTTATGCCTATTGGCATAGTTCTAGAAACAACTGCCCACAAGTTATGGTCTACAAGCATTTCTTCCACATAGCTCAAAGTTTCCTTTGTTAAACTTCTATATCTCAAATCTACCATATGTGCTCGCCATCTTCTTCCTAGATAATAGGGTCAACAAATTTATTTTGCAATAGAATCCCACTCAAATAAGATTAGTACAAAAAACCCTTTAACCCACAATAGGAAATAGAGGTGATTAGGCTCTAATACCAATTGAAAGGAAGCTAGGTACATGAAAAATCCTCCAACACCACTCTATTAGAGGAGAGACGTGATCCCATAATAGTGGTTTACAATTTTTGGCCAAACTGGACACTGAAATTATTATTTTTAACTAAATCTTTACATTCGGGCACCTATAGCGGCTAAACTGTGAGGAATTTGAAGATGGTGCAAACTAGAGTCTCATCAAATTTTGTCTATAGATTCCAAAAATATTTTTTTCAAAATTTTTGGAATCAAATTGCACTTCTTTTTCCATCTCCCACGAAAATAGATTTTTTTCAGAAAACAACATTTTTAAAAAGTGACGCACACCGTATAATGCATAACTTTTTTTCATGAAGGATAAAATTCTAATTCTTTCAAATTTAGATTTGTAACTCTGATATCTAGTGCTTCCACTTGGTTAGATAGTTTTTATTGAATATTTTTTCCTTAATCAAGTTTCAAAGTCAAACCAATTACAATTCATACAAATCGAATAATAACTTTTTGTATGTCAAAATTTTTATTTTTTGTTGGATCAAGGACTTCAATATCTGGTGCACTCATATTTTTAATTTTTTTTGATAATCTTATATTTTTCCACATGTGAAGAACAAAGAAATTCATTTTCGATGAAAAACCTATGTTTAATAAAACTTAAAAACAAATACATAACAAAACCAAAACATATTAAAATTATACTCATTGGATAGCTTGTTCTAAGGAATACCATAATCATTTGAAATAAATTTTAAATGAATTCATTTGATCCCCAAAATCTAAATCAAAAGTGATTTTTATCAGCATTTTGATAGGTGTAAAGGAGACGCATTTATAGGTATAGTTTAAAACTAGCGAGATTCTATCCAAGGGGGTTTGATCTAAGGTGATTTGATCAAACCCTCTTCAATTGGAATCCTTAAAATGGAACTTTTTAAGGGTTAAATCATTATATTTTCTAAAAATATGTGATTTCAGCTAAAATTCGTTCCTCTCAGGAATTGTAAACCACTATTATGACAACACCTCTCGACTTCTACTTCTAAGTAGACTTCTACTTCTATCTATGTATAAATTTCTATAGTTTCAAACCCTTATATAATTACAACAAAGAAGATGCACATAATAGGTAACATAAAATAGAACTAGAGATACAATAAAACACATAACACCAAATATACGTGGGGAAAACCCTTTTGGGGGAAAAAACCCCACACTCCAAAATATTGAGCAATTTATTATCTGTAAAAGATGGTTACAATACACTTGCAATGCAAGCTTCTACAAGAGTTTGTCTATGTTACAATTCTGGAGTAAATTCGACAACATACGGTATCTCAACACGACATCATACTACTCCAAAACACACAAATGCTCAATATATAAGAGCTTATAATGCATAAATTAGACATTTCTAAATCAACTGAAGATGCAACATGGAAAGTGCCAAAACCACTACACATGCATAACGATAAGTTTCCAATTTTCACAAAACCTACACTTGCCAAAAAATATTTGTACCTCACAAAATCACATCCATGCAAACTCAACATGAAAATAGAAATGCCTTCATGCACAACTCCACTTGTAAATGCAACTTCCCAACTTGATTTCTCTTCGAAAATAGAAATTGCAAGTTGTAACTCACAAGACAATGTGAGATAATTATCAATATTAAATATTTAAAAAATCAATGCTACGAAAAAATCAAAGGTTGAGACACCTTCTTTTTCTAACATTCCTGGTGTCTCATATAAATATATTTTGTCCTTCCACTTGATAGCCTCTTTCTTACTTGGACTGCATTGAATTCCTCCCACCACGCTCATCCTACTCTTTTGCAGGCACGATCTCATTTAGTTTCATAAGCTAGCAATAATATTTGTTTTATTTTTATTATTGTTGATATGATAATCGACAACTACTTTTCTTCATCGAAGTCAAATTACAATGAAACAACACGAAGAAATTACACTTGAAAAAATGAAGAATCAACATTTATTTCATTGTAATAATCGACTATGGGTAAGTGCAAAAAGATGGGGGGCCAAAAAGGGGTCTTAAGTGGCCACTTTTTTTTTAGAATCAGGAATACTGACCTTGGATGTGAAATTGAAGATAGTTACACTCAAAAAATTTAGAGGCAACAAAAACAATGATCATAGTGTTCCGGATCTACTTTCTAAACTACTATTTAAAAAAAAAAAATGGTAGAGATTAAGGAGTTCAAAAGAGGGAGCCACAAAAATTGGTGTTGTTTTTGTCAAAAAAAATAACATAGCGACTTTTGTGGCTCCCTAAAAAGGTTAACTTTTTTTTGGTATTTTTAAAATCGCTTAAATGAGAAATTAACTAATATCATGTAGTTTATATGCTCGAATTTTCTAATAATTTTTTAATGAATATTTGATTTTTTACTAATTTTCAAAGTGGACACATCCTGAAAAAACAAAATTTTGGCCATGCTACCCCTATAAATTTTGAAAACTAATTGAAACTTTTTTTTTTATATGTGTAGAATGGAGTCTAGTTTCTAAAAATATAATTTATTTGAAATTTCAATAAACGGTTAATTTATAATAAAAAAATACCAAACAGTGGTTTTTGTTGGTGTACTTAATATTTAATTACACTTTACATAAGTTTACTTAGGTAATTATTTAATTCCTAGGTTAATTAGTTGTCATCTTTATCTTGTTGAGCTATCTTGTTGCTCAAGATAAGATTAGGGTTATGCATATTTTTGCTTTTATAAAGAAAATCATTATCATGTAATTATGAATTCTCGAATAATATTATGTTGCACATTCTTTTGCAACCTCTCTATTTTTTTGTTTTTCTCTTTTGTGGAAGGTCTATTCTAGTTTGCAAATCTGATCTTGGTTTCTCACATGGTATCAGAGCCTTGATTTGCAGCCCCTTCTCATGTTTTTGAGAAAATCATTGCAGGGTTCATTTGGGATTCCTCGAGGGTATCATGCCTTGAGTTCATCTATGCGGCATTTTGGATCAGATCGGGCCTCACCATTGGATTCAGAGCGCTGGAAAAAGTCAGGATTGACTTTTGTTTTACAGATTTTGGCCATCATTTGCTAGATCTGTGAGGCTTTCAGGCTGGGAGATTTTTTGCAAGTTTTGGGGGAAGCCAAATTTTTGGAGCAGTTTGAGCAGAAACAGAGGTCACCATTGCGTTCGCAGCAGCCAAAAACCCTAAGATCGCCCTTCATTTCATTGATTTCTAAGCAGTTGGTTTGGAAGGAAAAAAAAATTGCCTGGGGGGCTGTATAGCCTCCCCAACACGCCTTTCGATGCATGAAAATAAAATAAAAAATAAAAAATGTGCATTTTTGGTTTGTGCGCTGGCGCCTCTAGTTCACAGGGATTCCGCCACCACCGCTCCATTGGGCGGCCATCGCCGCGCCACCCGCGGGCTGCCAAGCACCGGTGGCTCCCCCTTCTAGCACCGCTGGGCCTGTGTTCAGCCCTCGTGGTCTCCTCTGCAGTCCGCCCCAGTCACATGGAGGACTGGGGGCATCCCGCCCAACCCTCGTAGGCTCTACTAAGGACCAGCGACGATCCTATTAAGGACAAGGCACTATGCACCAGTCCCGCCGGCCCTCACAGCACCTTTGGTGGTCGTATGGGCGACCAGGGGCTCCGTCCCAGCCCCTAGCTGCCAGCCCCCTGGTCTTGCCTGGGACCAAGGGCTCATTTTTTTAGCCCCCTGGGCGCCATGCAGCCCTTATTGGGCATTTTGGAGTTGTTTTCACCAAATCGGGTGTATTTTTTGCATATGATCTCCGTTTTTCGCAAACGAGATACCGTTGGAAAGATGATTCCAACACCGATCCAATGGTATAGGTTTTTTTACCTGATTTTACTCTAAATTTATTTTTCAGGCCTTTGAACTCAGATGTTATTTTTTTCACTTCGAAGGGCATATTTTTTGACTCGGTGATCCGTTTTTCATCATTCTTGCGGCGTTGGAAAGCTGATTCAGTCCTCTACACAGATATGAGGTCTATTTTATTTTTCTATTTATGCATGTTTAGGATGCTCTCCTTTTACAATCGTTGAGTTATTGTAATAAATGAACTAAGATAAAGTTCCATCGGGGGGGTTTCTTTGCATAATAAATCTGATTAGAGTGTGCATGCACTTTGATCTCCATATCCATTTTGATTTGTTGGCAGATCGTATGGGTTATCTGGTTTCCCAATTTTTTTTGGCCACATTTTTGATATTCCTTAACACATATCAGATTCATTGGTTCACACTTTAGATTGAGAGCCTATGGTTAATGATCCACATTGGATCCATCTCAGTTTAAGGGCCATGTTTTTATGGTTAATGTTCCAGAGTCTTCATGGTACTCCTTCCCATGGAAGAGTTTTAGTCATAGTTTGGCATTGGCATCGAGATACACAGCTTCTAGATTCTGTCATCATCTCATCTACTGTTGCTTCATAGATTCCAAGGTTGTTCCAGTTTGTGATTTTTCCAATGTTTCGCGGCATCGGGTCACTATCACATTATCATGATTCCTTTTTGGTTTTAGTTGTAGACAAAAGTATATTTCCTTGCTTGGATTGCGGTTCCAGTGTTCTTCCAAAGTGTTCTTCCAGTGCTTCTAGCAGTCATCTCATTGTAGGGGGTTTTGTCCCACTGGGTTTTCCTTCTCTACCTCATCTTTGCATTTGTACATGAGTACCTGATCGGCCTTGTTGTCGGGACTCATCTTTGCATAATACTTGTTTCTCCCTAAGTTGCACTTATAGGTGTTGGTGTAATTAATATTTAATTACACTTTACATAAGTTTACTTAGGTAATTATTTAATTCCTAGGTTAATTAGTTGTCATCCTTATCTTGTTGAGCTATCTTGTTGCTCAAGATAAGATTAGGGTTATGCATATCTTTGCTTTTATAAAGAAAATCATTATCATGTAATTATGAATTCTCGAACAATATTATGTTGCACATTCTTTTGCAACCTCTCTACTTTTTTGTTTTTCTCTTCTGTGGAAGGTCTATTCTGGTTTGCAAATCTGATCTTGGTTTCTAACAGTTTTGGCTAAAAATTGGACACACAAAAAAAAGAAATTAAAGATGAAAGTCTTAACATTGTCAAAATGTGTAAAAAATTACATTGTTAAATAGCTAAGAGAGAGCCTAACAATACCCAAGTGTTCGATTTGTTCGAACTTGAAACACGTGCAAACCTAATGATTAGCATAGACATGATTATGTGAAATCTTGTAGAATATGCAAAAACAAGTCTTTGGGCGTTATTTCATGGTTTTGATATATTTTTGTGTTTGTGCTTAGGAGTTGCCTAAGCAATACTTAACACGAGTGTGTTATAACACACTCGCATTGTCTTGTTTTGTGTTAAATGATAGTCTATTAAATGTATGTATATATATTTGTATGTATGTATGTATGTATGTATGCTTGTATGGCATGTATGTATGTACACCTATATGTATGTATGTATGTATCAGTGTATGTATATATGCTAGTATGTATGTATGCATGTATGTATGTATGTTTGTTTATATGTATGCATGCATGTATGTATGTATGTAATTAGAGGGAGGGAGAATTTTAAGAGAGAAAGAGAGAGTTGTCTCGGTAGGGTGGGAAGGAGAGAGGGAGGGAGAGACTTGAGAGAGAGAAAGAGAGACAGAGACAGATACAGAGAGAGGTGGAGAGTTAGTGAGAGAGAGAGACCTGAGAGAGGGAGAGGGGGTGGGAGGGAGAGAGGGAGAGACCTGAGAGAGAGGGAGTGGGAGAGAAGGGGCTAGAGTGAGAGGGACTTATCTAGGTAGGGTGGGAGAGAGAGAGAGAGAGAGAGTTATCTTTGTAGGGTGCAAGAGGGAGAGACTTGAGAGATAGGGAGAGAGAGAGAGAGAGAGAGGGGGCTGATGAGAGGGACTTGGTTCAGGTAGGGTGGAGGGCTAGAGAGAGACACGTGACAAAGAGAGAGAGAACAAGGAAAGATGAGACAAACAGAGAGACAGACAAAGACAAACAAAGACAAAGACAAAGACAAAGAGACAAAGACAAAGAGAGATATAGAGAGAGACAAAGACAAAGACAGACAGAGACAGAGACAGAGAGACAGAGACAAAGACAAAGACAGAGACAGAGAGATAGAGACAGAGACAAAGACAGAGACAGAGATAGAGAGACGGAGATAGAGATAGAGATAGAGACAAAGACAAAGACAAAGATAGAGACAGAGACAGAGACAAAGGCAAAGAGAGAAAGAAAGACAAACAGAGATAGAGACAAAGATAAATAGACATACAAAGATAGAGAGAGGGAGAGAGAGAGATAAATATAGACACAGAGAGACACATAGAGAGAGAGAGAGAGAGATGGAGGTGGGAGGGAGAGACCTGAGAGATAGGGTGAGAGAAGGAGTGCGAGAGAGAGAGAGAGAGAGAGTTATCTAGGTAGGGTGCCAAAGGGAGAGACCTGAGAGAGAGGGGGTGGGAGGGAGAGACTTGAGAGATAGGGAGAGAGGGGGAGAGGGGGAGTGGGAGAGATAGGGAGTGGGAGAGAGAGATTGTGTGGTTACCCATAATATTTAATTAAATAAATAATTGTTATTTATTCAATTTAACCTATCTCCCTTATCCTAATATTTAATTAAATAAATATTTGTTATTTATTTAATTAATCTCTGCATCATCCATTATACACCACCTAAATAATTAAATAAATCTACATTTATTTAATTAAATCTAGCCTTAATCCTCATTTCTCTAAATCCCCTAATCCCACTTTGGTTAATTAATCATTGATTAATTAACCTTATCCCCATCCTAATCATCATTATCCCATTCTCCAATTTTTAACTCCACTTAAGATAATAAACCCTTGGTTTATTAACTCAACCCATCCTCATTAATCAATTAATCTTTGATTAGTTGATCTAACCCTCATCCTTGATGCAAGAGCATCCATGGTGAAGGGCAATCATCATCAAGCAAAAAAGAGGGAATTTTATTTTTATTTTCCTAAGGTTTGGTATTTTATGTTTTCAGAGAAATAACTTGAAATATTGCCAAAATAATATTTTAAATAAATCAGTCTTTATTAAAGTTGCAATTTTTGGTGTTGGAGATAATTGTGGAGGAAATTTTGAAAATTGAAAATATTAAAATAGGAAAATTGGGCATGGATTTTTGGGAGATACACTCTATGACGACTCATTTATTATTCCTTAAATGTAGCAGTAAAAATTTCATGCCCAATATTGAGTTGTTGGATTTCTTTCTATTCTGGGGTCCTGTTGAGTGGAGTGGGGAATTCAAGTTGTCATCCAAAATTGGAAATTTCATGAAGATGGTTTCAAATATGATTTTAACATTTATTATGTTATTTTTTAATGCATTTTGTGAGTATTTTCCAGGTTGGGCATGGCAGTTGAGGAGTTACATGAGAGCTAAGATTGAATGCAATATTTAAGTCTTAGCTTGTCAAATTCACAAGTTGCTTTTCCATATTTTTGGAGAAGTCTCTCCTATGGTGTAGAAATTTCTTCTTGGGCATATTGGAGTCATGTTTTTTCAGGTTTGAAGATGAATTTTCAGCAGCACATGGATGGGGTTACAGAGGCTTAATTTGCAGCAAAAGGGATCCACTAAAAGTATGCAACTTGTAGGAGAAAAATATTGTCAAAGATATTTATTTGAAGGAAATCATTTTGTGATTGGTTTTTGTTGTTTTAAAAAAGTTTAGTTTCAGATTTTTAATGGAATACATCAGCCCATATGGATGTAAATGAATGTATTTTCATTTATGGACCTTGAAGTTGTAATAATTTAGGGGATTCTGTATGAAGATTATGAGACATTTCCAGTAGATTTGAATTGATTTCTTGCATTTTTTTATGATGCATGTATGTGTTATGAGTTTGAGAATGAGGGTTTGAGTTCCCTTTTCATCAATCCTAATCATCATTACCATTATTTCCTAATTTTAAATTCCTACATCTCACCTACCCCCACTAACCTCTTACACAAGTCACCCTACGAGCCACCCTATCTCTTACACAAATTTAATGCCTCTCTTCCCAATGTGTGCTCACACATGTGCGAGAACACCTCCCCATTTTACCCCTTTCAATATTGTGACACTTGTCACAAGGCTAATCAATATTCATTCCATGATCCAAACCCTATCCTCCTTTCAATCTCAACCCTCCATTGACCAATCAATCCTAGCCATTGATCCCTCTCACCAAAATTCTATATAATGAGGCCTTGACTCTCATTCTTTCAAAATACATTCACCCCATCCTTATGCTGCTCAAATATCCATCAAATACATTTTCATCCTAACATCATCATGCTACAATTGTGAGCAACCACATCCCTTCAATCATTGGAGAAAATCTACAAGACAAGGGTGCATCTTGTGAGCTTAGTCCATGAAGAGGAAGGAGCAATGAAGGTATAACATCTTTGTGTTTATTTCTTATGCAATTCATCTATTTACCTTCTTATTTATCTTTCCCATTTCTAGGGAGAGAGAGAGAGATATTAGGGTTTAGGGTTCAAGGGTATAAGGTTGAGAGATTAGGGTTTAAGGCATAGTGTCTAGGGTTGAGGGTTTAGGGTTAAGTGAGAGACCTATATGGCTAAGGAGGGATGGATGGATAAGGGGATAGAGAGAGACACACACAGAGATATAGAGAGAGAGAGAGACATACAAACAAACAGGCAGAGATAGAGATAGAGATAGAGATAGAGATAGAGATAGAGATAGAGATAGAGATAGAGATAGAGATAGAGATAGATAGGAGATAGAGCATCGTAGAGACATATAGAGAGATAGAGACGAGGACAGAGTGCAGAGGAGGAGAGAGATAGAGGGAGGAGAGAGAGATTTAGGGCCTAAGGGCTGAGGCATTAAGTGGGTTTAGGGCTGAGGGATCAGGGTTTAAGGCATAGCGCCCGTGGGTTCAGGTCTGCCATGAGAGGACCTGATGGCTAAGGAGAGAGAGAGAGAGAGAGAGGAGAGAGAGAGAGAGAAACCCTTGAAAAACAAACTCAACATCTCAGCACCAGCATGTTTTGAAGAATTTGAGACATAGCCATTCTACCACAAGCATCGCTTATTGTTTTAAAATGGTAAAAATTCGCAATTCAATACTACGATCTAGGACCATTAATGTTCGCTATTCCTCCGGGTTATGTAATGTGTTCCAACAAAGATTTTTGATGCTATCATGTACATGCAAATTTTTCACATTCTACCACCTTTGCATGAACTTTCCACCACCTTTTTAGGTTTTCCAACTTAGGAAGGAGGAAATAATAGAATTTTCACATCGATTTGATATATATCAATTCAAGTCTCCAATTTTGTATGTTAAATGTTAATTGACGAATTTAACTTAACATCATGTTATTTGTATTGTTGTTAGTAATTCTATTTGAGTGATATACAATTGAACATTGAAAAGGAAGCAAGCTTGTGAAAAACTCAAATTGCTAAGGAGTTTGATTCAAGAAGAAAAAAATACATAATTGGGTAGTTCCTCCATTTGAATCTCCATTTTTTTTAGGTATGTCAAGTATTTACACATTTTCTTTACATTTTCCTTAAAATTCTATTATGTTTCTTTATCATCCCTTATCATACATGCTTAATGCAATGCTTTGATTTTGTTCTTATGCATATTCCATTTTCATCAAATTGTTTATTTCTCATTATAACCTTAACCCCTCTTGGCACATTTTAAACTACACAATTCTTTACACTTTCCAATTACATTTTAAACCACATCTCTTTGAGAAATTTTGTTAAACAATTGACCTACCTTGTGTATGCTTCTACATTTTGTATACACGTTTATGAGAGTAGTTATAACTATGTAATATAATACATCATTTCTTATTCCTTTTTTATGGATGTGCATACCCCTTTCCAAAGCTTCCATTTTGGTATAGGCATGGGGGATGTTGGAAAATGCTTTAGAATTTGATTTTACACCTAGAAATTACATTTGCTTGAAATTTTCTAAAGCCTTTTCAACAAATCCATTTTGTGCATATCCTTCAATCATTGTAGTCCATGAGGACATATCTCATTGAGGCATTTTGTCAAACAATTCATGTGCCTTGTCTATACATGTCTACCAAAGCATTTTATCAAACATGTTAGACAAGGCAATGAGATGTTTGAAAAAATGCCTCAAAGAAATGTGGTCTCATGGTGATGGAATGGAATTCCATCACCATGAGACTACATTTATTTGAGGAATTTTTTCAAACAACTCACTACATTGTCTATGCTACCATGTTTTCCATACATGTCTACCAAAGCATTTTATCAAACATGTTATACAAGGCAATGAGTTGTTTGAAAAAATGCCTCAAAGAAATGTGGTCTTGAGACCACATTTCTTTGAGGCATTTTTTCAAACAGCTCATTCGCTTGTTTACGCTACCAAATTTTCCATACATTTTCCATTTTGTGCATATCCTGCTATCATTGTAGTCCACAAGGTCATATCTCATTGAGGCATTTTTTCAAATATTTCATGTGCCTTGTCTATGCATCCATATTTCACATGTGTCTACTAAGGAAATTGCAACCATAACACTCATGAAAATACCCCCCTTTTATGTTTTGATAGATGTCATATACCCATTCCAAAGTCCCCATTACAAGGTAGTGAGTTGTTTGAAAAGATACCTTACAGAAATGAGGTCTCATGATGATGTAAATCACTATAAGATCCAATTTCTATGAGGAATTTTTTCAAAAAGCTCACTAACCACATTAACAAGCTGAGGAGCTCGCTCACTACCTTGTCAATGCTACCACATTGACAAGGTAGTGAGTTGTTTGAAAAAATGCCTCAAAGAAATGTGGTCTTGAATAGTGATGTACATCACCATGAGACCACATTTCTTTGAGGCATTTTTTCAAACAACTCATTACCTTACATCTAAGCTACCACATTTTGCATACATGTCTACCAAAAAATTTTGTCAAACAATTCACATGCCTTGTCCATGCTTCCACATTTCTCATACATTGCTTCCAAGGGAATTGCAATTATAACATTTGACAAAAATCCCCCTTTCTTTCAATGTATTGATTGATACCCATACCTTGTTCCAAAGTTAGGATGTTAACAAAAGTTACATAATTTGGATTTATAGTAAAGCCCAATTGTATTTTCTTGAAAGTTTGTAATGTCTTTTAAAAAATCCATTTTGTGCCTATCTTGCAATCATGGCATTCCACAAGACCACATTTCTTTAAGGCATTCCATCAAAAACTTCATGTGAGCTTTTTCTATGCTACCATATTTTGCAAGGAAGAAATACTTCAAAAAAAATTAGCTTTCCATTTTCCTTGTGTTCTTATTGTACTTGTTTATACATCTTGGTTGAGGCATTTTGTCAAATAGTTCATGTGCCTTGTATATGCATCCACATTTCACATGTGTCTACTAAGGAAATTGCAACCATAACACTCATGAAAAACCCCCCTTTTATGTTTTGATAGATGTCATACCCCATTCCAAGGTCCCCATTATAAGGTAGTGAGCTCACAACCTTGTTAATGCTACTGCAATGACAAGCTAGTAGCTTACTAGCTTGTAGCATTGACAAGGTAGTAAGCTGTTTGAAAAAATGCCTCATAGAAATGAGACGTACATCATTGTGAGATCCCATTTCTATGAGGCATTTTTTCAAATAGGTACATCACCGTGCGACCCCATTTCTATGAGACATTTTCTCAAACAACTCACTACCTTGTCAATGCTACCACATTTTGCATACATGTCTACCAAAACATTTTGTCAAACAATTCACATTCCTTGGCCATGCTTCCGCATTTCTCATATATTGTTGCCAAGGGAGTTGCAATTATAACATTTGACAAAAACCCCCCTTTCTTTCAATTTTTTGATTGATTCCCATACCTTGTTTCAAAGTTAGGATGTTGACAAAAGTTGTGGAATTTGGATTTATAGTCAAACCAATTGTATTTTCTTGAAAGTTTGTAATGTCTTCTAAAAAATCAATTTTGTGCCTATCTTGCAATCATGGCATTCCACGAGACCACATTTTGCAAGGTAGAAATACTTTTAAAAAAAATAGCTTTCCATTTTCCTTGTGTTCTTATTGCACTTGTTTATTCATCATGGTTGAGTGAAATCTACTCTTCTACAAGATGATTGTAAGTATTTTGTATGAAAGGTTGAATGACATATATTTCATTTATTTGTATGGATTCATTTTTTAGGAACTAATATTTGTCTCTTTATCATGCTACATATAAAATTATTTTTCATGTTGAGGAAACAATCAAGGATTAAACCAACACATGAAGAGATAGAAGCTAAGGGTGCAAAGAAAGCAGCATATATGAGGGAACATCATGAGAAGAAGAAATTGGAAATGATTTTCGAATACATGCCAATTGAAGAGGAACCTCAACCATCAACAAAAGATATGGAATTGGTGGCACAAAGGGAACAAATGCAAAACCTTCGTGCTATGAGAAATTTGAATACTGTAGTTGGAGACAAACCCTCTACCGCAAGTGAAGATGAAGGGACACCATCTACCACATCTCAAGTTGAGAGTACATCATCACTCACATGTGAGGAAGGAGGTATGAAATCATTCCCATCTCAACCTCAAGGTACGTCATTTATTCCATCCTCGATCGAAGGTATGCCATCTAGCCCATCTCATTAAAAAATTGATGAAATTCCTAATGTTGAGATGAATTTACCTTTGAAAACACCACTTAGAATTTTGCATAGAAAGCCAAAGTTTTTTATTAATATTGATGTGAATATTTTGCATCCAATGGAAGGTAAGATTCCAAAACACACTTGTAGAAGATATACTCATAAGATTTGGAGAGTGTTCTTTGAAAAGTTAAATGAGACCACAAGATGTCAACTATTTGTTGAAATGATGTGAAGTATAAAGTATAGGTCCATCATGAAGTTTTTTTGGGTTGAGAACATTGGATGCTTCAAGTGAAAAAACTATTGTGAATAATCTAATGGATGCATATGAGAGTGTGGATAAGACCTCATGCTCAAAAGATAGTAATGTCACACGCGTCATTACATCGACAATAGTAAGTAATAAAATGAAGAAAGCTCGTTTCATTAGAAAGACGAGTCAAGAATTGAGAATTAATAGAAAAACTTTATCAAGAGTCGTTCAAAGGCGTTAAAGAATTGAGGACACCAATTCCACTAAATTATGGGTGCTCTTGGGGAGACTACCACGAAAAGATAAACCAGTTGTTGAAGCATTGAGATAACAAATTGAAGACTTTTGGAAGAATAACACAAGGGTATCTCTGAATCAAAGGGATGTGGTAAGAAGGAGAATCGGTAGTTGAAACCATAAGCCACATCCAAAGTATTTTTTGGATATGACTCAAACACAGTTTTTCATAAATTTCTAGAGGAGTATCCTCAAATTAAAAAAATTCAAAGATATTTTGAAATGCTAAAACCTTTTTATGTCAAGATAAATCACACATGCACTACTTGTTGTAGATTACATATTGAATTTTCTAACCATTTTGATGTTTATCGTTCTATATGTTTAGATTTGCAAACTAACAATGTTTTGCAGGATTGTGGCATACATGCCCTACCAACATCTTCAAGAGACTTCTCATGAAAAAATTTATGTGAAAGAGAGGAAGGTCAAATATTCTTCAAGAAATTATGTTTGGATGGCACATGTCAGCATTGTCATGGCTTGCAACGTATGCCAATATGTGAACATATGGAAAGCACACATGCGGTTGGAAAGGAACTAATAGAGTTTGAGAAGTATAAAATAGTGGCCTACAATACAAAAGATGATAAAGAAGCAAAAAGGTGTGATTTGGCTATTCAAAAGATTCTAGTGTATCAGTTTATGTCTACATTTTATGACAGTATAGTGTATGAATATGCAAGGCATACCCATAGAGCTTGATGGTTGGACGTGCAATTCAAGTTATGCAAGGACATTTTTCCACTTGGTATCATTGTTCCAGTCATTGACTTTGTAGAGAACTACACTCTACAGCCACAGCATGAGGTGCAATCACAATATTACAACCACACAAGTTTCTATATTTGTGCACATAGTATTCATTCATCCAGCTGATAGTATAAAGAACAATACGAAGGTATTGAGGGAGTACCACTTTTACATTAGTGATGATCCCACACATTCTATAGAGTTCGTGCAAGGTTGCTTTCAGTTGTTCTACAATGATTTGGCTAGGAAGGGTATAACATACAATCAACATATATATGGTTGGATAATTGTGCATCACAATTCAAGAACTCACAGATGTTCTATTGGTTAAGCAGGATGCATGTTATTATAGGTGTTCAACATATGTGGAACTTTTGTGAGGCCAGGCATGTAAAGAAGGAGCATGATGGTGCAGGATTATGTAACAAAGGAGCATTAGCATGAGAAGAGTTAAAGTATAAATACAATGCAAAGCGCACAGATGCAAAATCAATCATCAAGTGGTGTAATGCTTTGATGGGTCCAAGTAATGAAGGTAAGTCTTCAATTCATAGATTTTTTTGGTTGATAGATGATACTAACATTGCACCATATAAGGATTATTGTACACTGATAGGATCAAGTGAGCTACACTCTTTCCTTAGCTCAAATGCAAGTTCATGGAGTATCCATACGCAAAAGATGGCATGCTTTTGTTCTACATGTACAATTCAAGTTTGGAATGAGTGTGAGTCAAAGGAGTGGGTTGACTAATGTGGTTAAGTTATCTTAGCCCACTTCACATGTATCGACCTTGACGACATTGGAACTGACACAAATGGAATCATTAGTTGACTTTGACCACATATTAGATCTAGTTCAACTAGGTAACATATCTACTTGCATAGTTTTTGAAATTCCTATTGTTATCTTATTTTGTAATGTTGACTAATTTCATCTAATTTGTTGCACATATCAATGTAGGGAATGTTTATGCAGTTATTGCAAATGAAGACAACAAAGAGGGAACAAATTATTACTTATGTCATTGTGTTGAGGTCAAAAATAAATTGGAGGCCCTAGTTATAGATGGAGAAAACATCAAATACCCTACAGGGTCGGTGGTTGTTACTAGAACATGGCTTAAAAGGTACCCACATAAGAGTATTAATGTTTTGTTGTTTTAGGACTTTTACACGCATCAGAAGATTCTTCATTACTCGAACCTTGTTGTGGCATCCAATATTCATTTGATCAAATATGGGGGTATACCTTTGAACAAGACCTTGTGGAAGGTGTGTGAGTCTAACCATGAGGCAATACTTTACACAATAAAGAGTAGAGCAAACCCTAATGATTCGTTGGATTAATTTGTAAGTATGCACATTGGTTCTTATTAGTTTGTAAGTATGCACATTAATTTGTATTAAAATTTCTAAGTATGCACATCAAGATTAGTTGATAGTTAGACCTTTTGTTTCTATATTTCAAGTTTACATATGTTTTGGTTCCAAGTTTACATATGTTTTGGTTCCAAGCTTACATATGAATATTGGGAAAATTATATGTTTTGGTTCAATGTGGTAGCATAGACAAGGTAGTGAGATTTAACAAGCTCACTACATTGTCAATGTGATAGCATAGGAAAGGTAGTGAGTTGTTTGAAAAAAATGCCTCAAAGAAATGGGGTCTCTTGGTGATGGTCTCGTGGTGATGTACATCACCAGGAGACCCCATTTCTTTGAGGCATTTTTTCAAAATTCTCATGACCAAACCAACTATTCCAACACATCCGTATGGATGCGTTTATGCTAGGCAAGGTCCTCTTTCATACCCAAACATGCTAAAATAGTCCAAGCCACATTCTATTGGCGAAGTCTCCTAAGAGACCAAAGTGTAAAATGGCAGAAAATTTTAACAAGCGATTACTCAGAAATTGTTGCACTTGGAAACATTTTGTCTGAGGCTACGGGGTCATGTAGGGCCCCTCTACAAAAATTTCTCATTTTTTGATAGCTCCAATTCATTTTCCCATGGTGAACAAATTTCAGTTGATGGAAAATGGGCCAGTTGCATGTAGTGACAAGTTGGAAAGTGGTGTAACTTTCTTTATATTTGTCATACAACCAAATCAATTGTTCCAAAATATTTGTATGGGTGGGTTTATACTAGGAAATTTCATATTTTTCACCCAAACACATCATAATAGTTTGAGCCACATTCTACCGATGAAGTCTCTTAGGAGACCAAAGTGCAAAAGGGCAACAAACTTTGATGAGCGATTAATCAAAAACTGTGGCACTTGGAAACATTTTGTCTAAGGATATGGGATCATGTAGGGCCCCTCTACAATAACCTTTCTCATTTTTTGATAGCTCCAAGTCATTTTCTTGTTGTGAACAGATTTCAGTTAATGGAAAATGGATCAGTTGTATGTAATGACAAGTTGGAAATTGGTGTAACTTTCGTTCTGCTTGTCATACGACCAAATAGACTATTCCAACATGTATGTATGGGTTGGTTTATGCTATGAAAGGTCTTCTATCACACCCAAACACATTGAAACATTTTGGGCCACATTCTACCGACAAAGTCTCTTAAGAGACCAAAGTGCAAAAGGGCAGAAAACTTCGACGAGCGATTACTCAAAAATCATGGCAATTGGAAACATTATGTTTGAGGCTATGGGATCATGTAGGCCCCCTCTATAATAACCTCTCTTGATTTTTGATAGCTCCAAGTTGTTTTCCCCTGGTGAATAGATTTCAATTGATGAAAAAAAGGTCAGTTGCATGTAGTGTAAAGTTGCAAGGTAGGCTACTTTTTGTTTTGTTCTTCATGGGGCCAAACAATTAGCGCCAACACATTTAGGTGGACACATCTACGCTAGGCATGGTCACCACACTTCGTTATAAAAGGTTCTTCATTTTTCCTATTTGAAGGGTCACAACTTTTTGCCTTTGAAAAGTCACAACCAAATTCATATCATCACTATTCGTGAGAACCTAAATTGATTTATTTGCAACTTTTCAAATATGCTTAGGGAAAAGGCAATTCTTGAACTTTCAATTGGTTTTGTTTCTGTCATGCATGTCTCTTGAAGTTGTTTATTGACTACTGTAAGCATGCAATTTTAACTTTGAAAGTTGCATTCTTCTAATTATTAGGTTCGAATTCATGTTTAGAAATAGGATGAATATCTTTGAAGTTTTTGTTGGGAAGGTTGAATCGTGGTCTCTTACTCTCCAATAATCCAATGCCCTTATGATCTTTAATAAGACTTGCATGCCTTGAGTTTTTGTTTGTGAGACTTAGTTGTTACTTTCCATTTTGTTTTGTCAATAGTTTTATGATGTTTTCTTTATCTATGTAATACATGAAGCATGAAGCATACAAGCGAATGGTAGATGTCTTCCTTAATGATATAAAGCATGAAGCATACACATGAAGCATGAAGCATGGTATCATGAAGCATCAAGCATAACTATGAATTTCCTATGTGAAGTACATGAAGCATGAAGCATGAAGCATTACTATATTCATATGATTGATTTAATGTTCAATAATCTTATAGGAGAATAATGTTCAAACTTTATTATATATTTACAATTATAGAAAAGAAGAGTGCATGGAAAACACTTGGATTTTGAATATTTGAAGTAAACCATCTACAAATATCTATTGATGTGTGGATTTATAATGCAAATATGGACACCACCAATAAAAATATTTGTATTAACCAAATAGCCATGTAGGCATACATCAATATATGTCGATATAAGCATAAAATATATACAAAATAGCCATATAGGCTTACAAGAATGCCATATAGGCATACAATGTCAAGTATATGCAATACAAAATATGTCCAAAAATGCCATATAGGCATACAAAAAAGGACCCCAGTCAAATTCATTTCCTTCTAGGTGAAGGAAACAAATAGGTGTCCTTTTTTGGTTGGGTGGATGGCGATGCATATAACACTCGTTTACTTTGAATTCGAGGGCTACTCCTATTTAGTTCCAAATCAATCTTCACCTATTACAGTAACAAGTAAAGACATTAATATATAGAAATTACATTATAAAAAATGATATATTTAACAAAATAATCACTTACCACCACCAAACGATCTCTCTCCTCAAGTGGAAGATTTGCATGCTTAGGGTCTAGCATGCCAAAGTCCTATAGAAACCATCCAAATAAAAACTAAACTACGAATCAATAATCATTTGATTTTTCAATAATAAATAGCTATAACAATGAATGTAATTTGAAATTCACTAATCTGCCTCATACCCCCGTGAGAGCCATTGAGCTGTCTATTGTGGAAGATACACCACACTCGATTTCCCTATCAACATCGGGAGGTGTTTCTGCTTCCATCATCTAAAAATAAAACAACAAATTATTCAATCACGAAAACTAGAATAGTGATGCAGGTCATGGCTTATAATGTATGAGATAATCAACAAAATTTGAAGTACTTATTGAACTATATAATTCTTACTATTATGCTTACTATTTTCCCTATCCATAGCTTGTTTGAAAGCACCTATTTTAGGATTTTATCCATAGCAGCAAGGTAGTGAACTATTTGATAAAATGCTTTGGTAGACATGTATGAAAAATGTGGTAGCATAGAGAAGGCAATGAACTATTTGAAAAAATGACTCAAAAAAATGCAGTCTCATGATGATGGAATTTTTCATGGCATTCCATCACCATGAGACCGCATTTCTTTGAGGCATTTTTTCAAACAGTTCACTGCCTTCTCTATGCTATTATGTTGGGATGGGGTGGATGGTATAGTGTGGTCTTGGTTATGAGATGGAGGGGGGTCATGACATGAAGAGGGAGGGGTGTTTTGATCATGAGGGGAAGAGGATCATTATATGGAGTGGAAGGTGTACTTTGAGACCACATTTCAAGAGTGATTATACAATGGAGTGGAAGAGGTACTTTGATATGGACACAGAAGGATGTCATTAGATGAAGTGGGGGAGAGGGGATTGTGAGAGGGGGATGAAGGGATATCTTAGTCTTGAGATGGAAAGATATCATTAGATGAGATGGAAGGGATATGTTGTTCATGATTGGAAATGGGATCATAAGATGGAAGGGGATCATATGATGGAGGAGAAGGGTTTCCTTGATCTTTATATTGAGGGGAATCTATGTTAGCATGATTTGGATTAGGATATGGACATAGTTCATTTGATATGGATGGTCTGATGAGGGAGGAAGGTTTTATAGACTCTTCAACTTGGATAGATAGATTGATATGGGATTCATTTAAGATTTAGGGTATTAGGGTTTATCTTGATGTGAGGGTGATGAAGGTAGATGAATGATATGGGAAGATTGCACCACTTTGTTTTTACATGGGGAAACAACTACATTTGCAAATAGTCCTTGGAGGAAGTTATTATGAGAGGCATGGGATGAATTTTCTCGGTAATAGTGGGGTGATGTGGATTTTAAGGATGTGGGATATGAACAAGTGCAATAAGAGGTGGAGGCTTCCATGGATTGGTAAATTGAGGATGAGGATGAGGACCTTCAAAAGGATTTGGAGGGGAATTTTGGCTAAAGGCTTGGTATTCGTTGTCAAAGGAAGGCAAAGGATAAGCAAGAGGAGATGGATTGGGATTGGATGAAGGTAGGGAGGATGGAAGCTTAGCACCGATACCAAGGAGACATCTAAGAATGGCATCCTTATAATTATGGTTGTAGTAGGTAAGGATAAAATTAATGGTGTTGGATGGGGATGATATGGATGGGACTTGATGGGAACTTTGGATTGGGGATTGGTGGAAAATTGGAGCATTCTATCTATTGAAAATGGATTTAAGGTGATCCACAATGCTCTCATTGTCATCATTGGGATTATATTCAGGCTGGTCAAAAAGGCTATCCTCATCATCATTGATATGGTTGGGGTTGGTTGGAATGGATGAAGGATTAAAATAGATTATGTTCGATGGAGGATAGATTAGATGGTTATACACGGTGGAGGATTGATTGGAAGAAAGATTGATATTGATTTTGGATGAGGATGGAAATTAGGATGATGGATTAGAAACGAACTTGGGGATTGGAAGAATAGGATCTAAGGATGAAGATGGAGGATGGGATTAGATTTGGGGATCAAATCCAAGACCTTAAAATGATTTGATTTGATTAAAGAGGATTATCTATTCTTAAGGCAGTGAGTTGTTTGAAAAATGCATCAAAGAAATGTGGTCTCATGGTGATGGAATGGCATTCCATCACCATGAAACCACATTTCTTCAAGGCATTTTTTCAAACAACTCACTGCCTTGTCTATGCTATTTCTTACTATTATGCTTTGATATATTTTTTCCAAGCATCCATAGTTTGTTGGAAAGCACCTATTTTAGGCTTTTAGCCATAGCAGCAAGGAAGTGAATTGTTTGATAAAATGATTTGGTAGATATGTATGGAAAATGTAGTAGCATAGACAAGGCGGTGATCTATTTGAAAAAATGCCTCAAATAAATGTGGTCTCATGGTGATGGGAATCACCATGAGACCACATTTATTTGAGTCAGTTTTTCAAATGGCTCATTTCCTTGTCTATGCTATTGCTTACTATTATGCTTTGATAGATTTTTTCCAAGCATCCATAGCATAGACAAGGCAGTGAACTATTTGAAAAAATGTCTCAATAAAATGTGGTCTCATGGAATGCCATGACATGAAAATTCAATTGGAAACTACTCCTAGTTATTAGTTACATGCTATGTGAATTAATTGCATCACTACTTATGTTGACTTTCTAAAAAACTATATTGTAATTAAAATTTTCTCATCTATCAACATCTAGTTATTAGTTATGCAATGTGAAGTAATGCTTTGAGTTTGAAAGATGTTCAATGCAATGTAATCAATGATATGAATATAAACTACACAAATCTATTAAGTACAATTCATTAGTTAAAATCTTTATTCTATTACCTGAGTGAAAGTTTGAACTCCACCACCACTGGGAGGTGTTGTCGTGAAATCTCTAATATTAACCTATTTAACATCCAAAATTAGATATTAGAATACCATTCATATAACAATGCTATTCACATGAAATATTTATAATTGTTTACTAGTTACATACCTCGGCAGTAGATGCTGTGGAGTAATAAGGAGGTGAAGGGCTGGTACAACAATATGAACACTATGACCCTAAAATTTTGTTACAATCATTAAACTAAATTAGTTAATCTTGCATTTCAAAAATGAAATTTAATAAATTGAATTCAATGAATATGCTAACATTTACTTGAGAATCAAGCTTGAAAGCCTCATTCAAAATGGCATCTATCATCGCCAATTGGTCAGCTGCAAATGTAACCTGTGCGCCAGCCTCCGACTATCTATGGGGTCATATGTATAGGTGGCCTGCAAGCCTAACAAGTATGGGGTGGAACCCTACCCCTTGAAGTCTCCCCAAGCCCACGTTGTACTATAGGACTCACATGCTCTATGATACTCTAGGTTAGAGAACTAATAGACTATAGAGTATCCACCTCTGCACTCTCCTTCACAACAGAAGGGATAGCAATGTGCTCATAAGCCGGTCTAGCGAGTGCTCATCTCATTGGCCATTAAGGATCGAAACGTGCCCCTGGTCTATCCTGTTCCAACCCACCACCTCTCCCTTAGAAGTCTCGCATATCAAAATAGTTGGGGATTTTGTTAAGGACAAACTCACAATAGAGTTTCCTCAAGAAATATTGGGGGACCTCATTATTGTTGCATGGAGGATGGTCAAAAACCATCCACCACCTCTACCAAAAAATGTCCTTTATCCCTTGGTGGTTGCACCAATGGATAGGAAACCTATTGCTTGTAAGGTGAAGAGATTGATTTGTACGTCCAGGTTAGTGAATAGTGAACACAAGTCATTTTGTAATTTTTTCATTTTTTACTTGTTTGTAAGATAGTTTATTTGCATAAAAATCTTTGTACTCTCGTCTCTTATCCGCCAACCACTTAATTGCTTGCTAATTGCATCTACATGTGTTAACATAGATTGAAGTGAATTTGCAAGCCTAGTTCTTTCCGAGGTTGAACTTACAAGATCGTCCAACCTCACAATTAACTCATTTTTATTTTTTTTTCAATTTCCCTCATTAAATTTTGTTGAGTTCCAGGAGGATGTTGAGGAATTGTTGGAGGAGTTTGTTGTTGTGGTTGTTCATCAGGATTTTGTTGGTGTGGTTGTTCATGAGGAGGGGGAGAATTAGGTAATTTATCAACTCTTGAACATTAAAGAAATTAACATCAAAAACATATTAAATCTACCTATTTAATAACAAATTCACAAAAAAAAACAATAAAAGCTTACTCTTTGAGCTCCCCATTGACATGGCGAAATTCTGGCAAAGAATTGGTGAAGATTCGGTGAAGAACAGTCGAATTTTGGCTCTCCACAACGCGAGCGTGCCTTGGAAGGGTTTGCGTTGTGGATGGAGGAAATGTGACAGTAAAAAAATGAATTCATTTTGCTTTTTTTTTCTTATAACTTCTCATAACGTGCTCGTGTTATAATGTGAGCACGTTATAGGCTCGATGTGATCAAGCCTTAGGCTCGGTCACACCAAGCCATAATGTGCTTGCATTATGGCTTTTCAATTTTTTTTTAAAAAGCTGGCCACTTTTAAGCCCCCCAACTTTTTGCACCCACCCCTATCCAAAACCAACTGAAACTCATTGTAACAATCAAATATGACATTTTATCAATGGAATTACAACAACGTCATTTCATTTTGCTTCAATCGATCACAATAAATGACTTCCAAAAAATAAAAACTAAAACTAAAAAAAATAAATCAAACTGCAATATTTTTTTGGGAGATGCAGATTGCCTATTCACCCAGATGCTCCTGCATCATCTTCCCAATCTTTAACTCTAGTTTTTTCACATTTGGGGTTAGACATGCCTATTTTGTAAGTGGGAGAAGCAAGAATATTTCATGAGAAACTCTAAATTTTTTTTGAAGGCCATCAAACTCACAAACACTTTTTGTACCCTTAACATACAACAACATCCAACCTAGCATGTAACAACACCCACCTAACCTACACCTATGTGTACCCCAACATGAAGCATTGCCTAGATTTAAATTTTCTCCAATCAAACTAAAAATTTCACTAGACCATTTTCCTGGCCTCTTGAATTCATTTCTAGCCTCAAATTATTTAGTTTCTAGGTGCAATTACTCCATTTATTTTTTGTATATCTTTAATGTATACTTAGTTTTTCTCAACTTTCATACTTTCTTCTATAGATCAAACTTACCTATGTTTCAATATATTCTTTCTATTTAAATATTTTTAATCTAATTTATTAATTAGTAAATACAATAGATATTGCTTGTTGTCTCTTAAGCTTCACCCTTATGGGATGTTAAAATTATTATTTCAGATGCTTTCCTTGAACAACCTCCATTAATTCATTCCAAGCATATCCAATGAAAACGTGCTAGGTTGTGATGGCATTCCTTACAAGTTCTAGAAATCACTTTTGGAGACTATTTCTAATGATTCTATCTAGGTTTATCTAGCAATTTTTCATTCATAAGCCTTAATTTGTAGTATGATCACAATTATTTATTTTCTTATGTAGATAGGGTTTATCAAAAGTTAATTTATATTTAAGATAATATAATTGTGATTTGAGAAGGTATGGAATTGATAAGGAAGTGAAACTAGCAAGCTACTTTCCTGAAAATTGACATTAAAAAATCATATGGTAGGAATGAATAGCCTTTCATTCTTGCTATGCTTTAGGCTCTTAGCTTTGGTGTCTTCTACTTGTTTGACTATCAACTAAACACAATTGAAGCAATTCACAATCTTTAAGTCCTTTAGACAAAGATTCCCCTTAGCTCTAATGCTCAATGTTCTTGTTGCTGAAGTTTTTTGCTACCCCATGGTGAATGCCATTTCTTAGAAGTTGATTTGTGGTATTTCCTTTCACCTTCGATAGCTTTCAAAAACTTATCAATATTCATTTTTCAATGACTCTTTCCCTAATTTTATTAAGTATGGAGAGAATATAAGACAATCTTTTAAGTGTCTTGACACTTGTTGCTTAGATTCAAGTTTCAATACCCATTGGCACAAGACCTAGTGTTACAAGCAATCCTTCTTGCCAAATCCAATATGGCTTCAAGCCTACACATGGAAATAGATTAATCATGGAGAAATATTTTAATTCATAGGTATTTCTTTTTATTTTCAGGCTTATTTGTCTTCTTTGTGGTAGTACACCATTGATAAGGTAGATAAAAAGTAACAAAGCCACTTTCTCTTTCTTGCAAATTGCAAATTTGTGTCAAAGTTCTTGGGTTGTGCATATTAACTACTCCTCTTATAAGGCCTCTTATCACAAGTTGGAAAATTTTCTTAGTGTTTTCTTAGAAAATTGTATGAGATTTGTTAAAGGGTTTAGTTTATTATAGTGAAGATTAGTACATTATAGTTTAAGTAGACGAATCTTGACAGAAAACCATTAGTAGACCAAGAAAAATGCAACTGCAATGATGGCTTTTGAGATATGCTCAAGATCTATTTCGATTTGCCATTCTTTGAAACAATATTAAAACGCTGGAAATTCAAATTCCTTCCATCTCTAGCTTTGTCACACTGCACGCCCTAGTATATAAAAATTTACAATGTGTAACAATTTAACACCAGAAGTGGTACACACTCTATTAATAATCAGTATAGAGAAACACCGGTCAACTATGCAATCGGTGCAGTAATCATAATTAGAACGTTTTTTATAATTGGTTATTTATTCCTTGCACTGTGTAGCCTTACTTTTCTCACACATCAGCAGTCAGGAGTGTGCCAGGAAGAGCTACCTGCAAATATTGAAAATTGTGTAAATGAAATTTTAGGAATTGAATCTGTTAGTTAAAAACTAAGTAGATGGATTATGGCATGTCTGCTGTCACATACCTTCTCCCCAAGTTTGAAAGGAGGAAGTCCTTTGTATGGGCAGCCACTGCACCGAAACGCATCTCCAAGTCCACACTAGAAGAATGAATACATCATGTGAGAAAAATGAAAACAAGCATTCTGTCATGTTTTGATTTATAATTCTGCTACTAGGTTAACTGATTGCAGTGTAAATGGTTGTAAACTTGTAGGATCTAAGAGTTAATAGCATGCTTGCAAATATTAAGTTAAAAGCAACATGACAAAGATGGTTGGCCATTACAGAAGAATATTAGTTGTTCCAGAATCATTCAAGGAAGTAAGGAGCATTTTTCCTTTACCAAAGCCAGGACCTGGGTGTCAGAGCATGTTATTGGTTGGGGAGATCACCCTGCAAAATGTTTCTTCTGATTTATATATGCATTCCTTTTCCAATAATGTATTTGAAGAAAAGCAAAGCTACAACATTGATGAAGTTGTTGAAAATTATCCACATTTTGTTTGTTAGATTTTCCCAGCTGAATCTTTTTCTGCAAGGTATTGGTCAATCATTTGCCACAAGATGGCTCGGTTTGTAAAATTTTGACCTGGTGAGGCTTAGGGCTTAAACTCTAATGCATGCTTAGCAGAATGCTCAAATTCAAAGCTTGGCTTGAAAAAAATTCTCTAATAGTGGTTTAAAATGCCAGAGGCCACACAGTCTTGGAGACTCAGATAATACACCCGATTGAGGGAGCCATCACCCAAAACTTGCAACCAGTAAATGCCAAAGATCTGATCTCTGCATACCTGACAAGAAAGTTTGTTTGCCCTACTTGATTCATTCTTGGCTCATAGAGAGCAAAGTCAAAGCCTGATATCTGATATTTAAGTTTTAACAAGATTTGTTCTTCTCTGGAGAACAATTACATTTGTAAAAGACTAAGTTGAACCTAAAATGAGAAGTGCCACAAGGAAAATACAAGTGCCCTCTAAAATAGGGCTAGGCCACACTTCTTTACAAGAAAATGTTCAATGGAGAAAAAATGGAAAACATAATAATAATAGACATAATGTTTTCATAGTCCATGTCATTTATTTGAGAGAGCTTTTGGAGATAACCGTGAAACTTTTTTGCATCAAAGAACTTTCACACAGTTATTTCCAAAAGCTCTCTCAAATAAAAGTAAAACATAGTAATGTAAATCTTCACAGAAAGGAGTTGCATAGGGAAAAAATGAAAAAGACGATAGGGCAAATGGACATACACTTCCACAGGCAGATTGAGGATTGTTCAACTGATCTGCAGTCAGACCTAACTTCTCTTGTTTTCCTTCAATCTCAGCTCGTCCGCAGGTACAATTTTTGCATGCTTTCCTCTTTGTACCAACTTCACAGTCACCAACTGCACAGCAAAACAAAATTCAACAAACTGAAAATTTTAACAGTAAAATGACTTGCCCTCCAGATCATATACATTACAGTTAATGTTAATGGAAAAAGAAGAAAACGGATATCTCTGTAACTAACCAGTGGGCAAGACAGGTCTTTTCAAGTCTTCTTCAGACAGAAGACTGTCCTCATCTATGAGATCCTCCAAATCATCTTCTGATTCCAACTTTACACCTGTTATTTCTGGTTTTGGTAAACTGTATGGTTCTATTACAGACTTTTTCTTCAGAGAAAAGGACGACCCTGTCTTCCATGTGGGCTTTTGTGCTTTTATCTGCAAATGTTAATGCAAGGGACAAGTGATCACTGTCGTTCTAAAACTTAAATCGATAAAATTATATTCTATATCTCAATCCTATCAGCATACCATAAATGACCGAAGCCCATCAGATGAACATAGTCCTTCTGCAGAACTGACAATCTCTGGTGCTATAAAACCTGCCAGCAGAAGATCTCGTTCCAGGGTGGCATGCATTTGTGCTACTTGCTGTTCAAAAGATACAAGGACAAACATATTTCTCAATAAAAGAAAACTTAATCCCCAACCTATTGTCCTTTGCAATAAAATTTCTACTATGAAATAAAGCCTTTGAACTACAATTTGGGTTTGAAATGAAATGGGAGTTCGATCCCTTACTTGCTCCTCAGCAACAGGAATCTGTATGAACACAAGGCCCCCTTGTTTTGCAACTCTCGCCAACTCCACTAACCAACTCAATTTATCAAATTTATTCCTTTCTGAGATATAAACCACAACATCCAAGGAGGAAGAATTGAACTGTAACTTTTCCCCTGAAAAAAATAAATTATGTTAATGCCTCTGAATGATCAAAATGGATGAAAGGGGCTAAAAGTAAAGTAAGCCTGCAAGCATAGAATTGGATTGCAAAAGTGTTCCAGTTAAAGAAAGGAAAACTGGTTTATCGAGGGAAGGTTAAAACTGACAGTAAAAGGTATATCTGAAAGCCAATTTTGCCTGATGACATAACAGCGTGGAGTTCGAGCTAAAGTTTGTAAGGAAACAAAAGGGATTAAAGAAAGCGTTTAAATCCAATAAGAAAAAAATGTATATACAATTAGTCCCTCAAACAACCATGGATAAGGAAGCAAAAGAGCTTCACCAAGGGAAGGTTAACAGAAAATACAAGCAAAAGATTGCATACTCCTTGATTGGATCTACTAGCTGCTAGAGGCTTCCTCCTACTTACAACTAGCTGTAACATATGTTAGTTACATTAAAATAAATAAAATTATGAAAATTACAGTATCATGGTTGTAGCTCGATCAAGACTATCATCAACCCTCCGCTGCTTTTCCAAAAACTAAAGACAAAGCAATGTTTACAAAACTCAGAATTCCAAAATGAGGCCTGTACCAGGTGCCTCAGGATGTTTAACAATGTTGACACAACATAAAAAACTTGAGAACTACCAGAATCCAGACAGAGCATTATAGAAACCACAGAGCGTAAAGAAACTAATGATATCCCCCCAAGTAAAGGAAAAGTTTGTTTCCTTAGGTCACAGCTAAGCCACGCACAATTTGTGGCATAATGAAACCTTCTTGTGGAAACCCATATGGGGATTTCTTCCCATTCAACTTCTATATTGTTCAAATTTTGCACCTCTTGATTAGGATGTCATGACCAAGCTCCGGAATAAATCAGATATTGCCCATCTAACTATCATAAGAAAAAAAAAGTAAAAAAATGATCGCCAGTAAGAAATGACTACAGAAAGGCCCTAGACACAACAATCCACTGGGACAAACATTTCCTCTACCTATCAATATGTCAAGTGCATAGTGGTATGTACAGTGGTATGTCTCCCATTCATTTATGTGCCCAACATTTAGATCAAGAAAGAGGGTCATCAAGGCCATAAAGGCCCTCAACCTACTTTAGGAGCGAGCACAAGCTAATGACTTTCTCTCGACCTGTCGGTCAAGTGTTGGCTTAGTGGTGAGGGAATGTGCCAGGTTCAATAATCCTCTCCTACTAGATATGTTACGGTTTCCTCAGAGATTATAACCATGAGAACTGATGGGTTCAAACTTCACAATAGGATTGACATTGCAATTTGTAATAGAGAGCTATGTTAAAGGCTTCGAATTCTTTTTAAGCATTCTAATAGAAGAGATTCAAGCATAGCTATCAATAAGCTAAATGAAGAAACAGAATATATATAAACTGTTTCCTAAAGATTCCAGGGGTTGAATAATTAGTAATGAAGAATAACTAACTCTATGAGATTTCCGAATGTAAACATTTTCTATTTGTTTATATCTGGAAATAATAATGCAAAAATTGAGTCTTTATGTGTTTGTTCAGAGCGTATCAGAATGTAAAAGTCTTCTGAGTTCAACTGCATAGAATTAACTTTTTCCGACATATCAGCCTCTCTGCTGATTGCTGAACCCATCATTAGGGAAAAAGATTTGAAGCCACTAGCCAGTGATAAAATTTATATTTCTACCTTACAGGTCTAATTCTAGACCTCTCTTCAGGCATTAAATCTTATCACGACTTCTAAAGCCTCTACGTGTGCAGTGATGCCTGATTTTACAAGGTTTGTGTTTATAGCATATCTAAATTCTACATAAAAATCATTTTAGCTAACGAAAAAAGAGAAGGATTTCACATGAAAACATACATAAGAAAACAACGCGAGCTGCGCGATGGACTGAAAAAACAGAGCAATTAATCACAAATACAAATGCAAGGAATATGAAAACTATCTCACCTAGCAGATTGGCCTGTGTTAGTACACACAATTTGTTGCCCTCATCAGCTTTGTCGTGGAATGTCTGAATAGCCCATGTGACCACCCTACCAGGAAGACTCATTGAATCTGTCACCAACAACACTGCTGCTGCTGATTCCATCTTCACTACTTCTTCACTCCCTTTCAACCAAAATAGATATTAAGTGTATCAAAACATGCACAATCAGCTTTGAAAAGAAACTAGATACCCATTAAGTGTATTCAATGCACAATCAGCTTAGCCTAAGAAAATACAGATACCATCAATGTATTCAAAACATGCACAATCAGCTTAGCCTCAAACAATACAGATACCATCAATGTATTGAAAACAGGCAAATCAGCCTAGCCTAAAACACAGAAACACAAACATGAATAACTCCATTCATTAAAGCAACACATTTGTTTCAAGGTGTAGAGCTTCCTCGTTCTCAACTCATCATGAGAAAAAGTTTCTAGATAAAACTAACAAAATCCTTACCAACTGCAACAACAACAATTGCAACAAGAAGTGTATTGTAATTGAACTGTGTTTGCATCTATAAGCCCAGCTGTTTCCATATTTGTGCCTAAAGTCAGACAGAAGAAACTGTAGAGCACATTAATTTCATGCCTTTTTGTGTATGGAAAGGTGGCACGGCACTAACGGCTTTAATTTTTTTTCTTTCTACAATTTGAAGGTGTAAGAATTTCTTTATTGGAGCATTTTGCTTGCGTGTGAAGTGCACCGCATAGCACGTGCCTGCCAAAAAGCTGGCCCGTGGTGTCACGTGTGAGGCAGCAGTGGGTGGAGCGTTGTCGTGTTCCACTAAATTTGTTGGGCCAATGGGATTTAGATAGGCCTCCAACTATTCGGGGTTTCTGTTATCCTCTCTAAGGTGAACGGAAAAATTATTCCTCTAGAGATTTTAGTGTTTACCTAGTGATCCAAATTGTTTTGCCATTTGAAGTCTTAATGACATCTAAAGGGAATAAGGAGTTCAAAAGGAGACTTCACAAGAAAGAGAATAACAAAACAAACCAGATAACAGACTGGAACATAATCAAAACATAATCAAGATAGTCAAGGACTAGACTATGAAATTAACATACAACCATTCTAATAGGAGTAATAACAATTGTCCAGTTGGTTGAACCAACCACATACATTACAATAGTAGTAGAAACATAAATATTTGAAGTTTCAACAACCTGTTTAGAATAATTCAAAAGGTCCAGTTGGTTGAACTAAAAACATATATTAGAAAACAACAACCAAAACATAAAGTATACTTGAAATTTAAACAAGCTTTGGAGTTGTCTAGAACAACGAATGTCCCCTTCATGAAGTTGCAGAAATTGGTATTTGACTTCTTCCAAAAGCTTCTTGTATTTAGCATCCTCTCTAAACTAAAAACACAAAGAGACAAGTTGTACCAAGCTGCCAAAGTAAAATTGTAGCATTTCTACTTTTTGACGGGTAAGCATCTACTTTTCCAAATATAAAGCAAAATAGTCTATCTCATAGTATCAACAACCACATTCTTATGAAGCCCAACATTGCTTCTTTCTAACGCAACACATGCTCAAAAATAACAAGAAAAAAATCAAATATAGCATTCCATTTTTTTAACCCAAAAACAATCCCAAAAAATATGTTTTAAGCTTTCAATGTGATGGCAAAAAGGACACTTGGTTGGTTAAATCTTTAAATATTTCAATCTATCTCCCACCGGTAATTTATGGTGTAAAACTTTCCAAGCTAGAATTTGAGCATTTGCTTTCACTCTAGACCTCCAAATTTGAGCACTAAAGTTCCTCCATTTCTTTTCTTGAAATCTACACCTCCATTTGATATTAAGTCTTGGGTTTAGTTTCATACTTAAGAGTTTTAAATAAATCTTCTTCAAAGGAAATCAAAAAATGGATATTTCTCAAGCCATAGCCAGTCTTTGAGGAGATTGCATCACAGAGGAGTGCAAAATTTCATAAGAAGATCCATAAGAACCAATGATTTCACAAATGTCACAAAACCCTTGAACCTATTATTTAAACTAAATGAATTTTTGGAGTTTTACCAATTCTCCCAGTCAAGGGTATTGAAATCTCGCAGATCACCAAATTGTTGCACACCTTTCTTTTAAAGATAATGAGCATGTTTAGGGAAGGTAATAGCCAAGGGTTTTTTGTGATATTGTATTAGTTTGTTCCACCAAATAGATGAACTTGTGAAGCCAAAACCATGTTGCAAGGAATTCTTCCACTTTAAAAATTTGCACACTTGTTGCCATGCCTTCCAAATAGATTGCAAAGGGAATGAAGCTTTAATACAAAAGAATGGGGCAAGCAAAATTTTATCCAACCACCCAACACCTTGGCACTTATTATTCATAGAAGCAAGAATAATATGGTGACAAACCAAAATTTTCCATTGTTCCTCTCTTGAGATGACTTTGATTATCCATTTTGTTGTTAAACAATCCCTTGAGTCTTAGGATCCAAATCTTGACCCAATCTCCCTTTATTTTTAGGTTGTATACAATGTAACCAAGAGGATGATCTAAAACCAAGCTTTCCTTCCCAATTAGTCCACAAAAATTGTTGAATAATTTTATTTAAGTCATCATATCCATTTTTGGAGGGCATCCAACAAGAGGAGAAGTAGACATGAGAAGCTAATAATATTTTGTTTACCAAGTTTGGATTTTTCTAGCTAGAGATAGAAATTTATTCCCCCAGTTAAATATTTTTCTTTTCAACTTGGCTAAAAATCAATTCCACATATCAAACAAAGTAACCCTCAATCCAAAGGGTATGCCCAAGTATCAAGTAATCTTCCCATGCCTAATTTGCTTCCATTCTTTGGGAATCCAGTGTGGGACCTGATCAAAATGAATCATGAGAAATTCAGTTTTGTGATGAGCAAACTTGAACCC
>VDFB02200654.1:0-22522 GCA_007258455.2 Sequoia sempervirens | reverse complement strand
ACATTTGGAAACAAGATACAATTTACATCCACATAATTACTTACAGCCAAAATAACACTGTGAACAGTGTTTGGTACAATACCCGTCCATATAAAAATGCTCATACAAATTGACATACGAAATTCTCCCACCAAAAACTTGTTGGAATAGCCTCTAGTGATGAGGGCGCCCACTTTAGGAAAGAATGCAGCCACAAAGGAAAGGTGTTTTCCTTACTTGATGATGAAGAAACCCTCAACTCAAGGCGGCTGGCTGTAGGTGAATGGATCAGCTCCAAAAATCTTCAAAAAGGCAAGCAACTTCTTCTAAAATGCGAATGGAGCCTCTAACAGCAAATACCCTTCCAATAGATGACTTCAAACACTTGAAAACAGCAAAACATGGCTCCCATGAAGCATACAAATTCTGATCTGCAAGTTTAGAGTGGTCTTTCACACCTTCAAGATGCCAAAACGAAGAATAAAGCCCAATCCAGGCTTCCCCACTGCTGAAATTAAGAAACCCTAGTTTCTCTCTTCCACAAACTCCCACTCACAATCTTCAATCAGCAAAATAACTTCATAACATGAAGAGGTCGACTTTTTTCAAGCTCTTTTATAATTTCACTTTGAAAAACACTATTCATAAAAAATCACTATTCATTTAAGTTATGTTTTTTTTTCACTTTAGTGATGAATAGTAACTGAAAAATAGAAAATGCCCCCTTGAACTAATAGACACATGGTCCCCAAAACTTGAGAAGGTGAAATAATGGTGAAGATCAATATTTTAAGCTCCCATAAAACGCCAAACGCGCAATTTCACTACGTCACCATACTCCAGATACCAACATTGCATTTTTCCGACTAGGTGCCCAAACAGGTGACCCTCTAACCGGAACCATTAGCCTATGAGGGTCAACGTAATAGGCTAATCCACTGAATCACGAAAGGTTAATTAGAAGGGGACATTACACTCTTGTCTGGCGCATCCTGGTAAACCTGATCAAAATCTGAATGATTAAGGACATAAGATGGCTGCCTCCTCTTCCTTCCCAGTTGAGCTTCAATCCAAGACTGATCTTGGCTAATGCTACTGGAAGGGTTTGTACTACCAACAGGAGGCTATGACGAGAGTGAATATGTAGAAGAACCTACCGGGCGAAGATAGAGGCTCCCAAACCACCCCAAATGTACCGGGTGCTGGTAATCGCCCGAACTAGTGTAGGAACTTGAGGTTGAACCTCAGGCACTAGCGGACTTTGAATTGGCCTCTGAACTGGCTCTGTAATAGGTTGTCTGTCTGGCTCCGTGGGTGTATTAATAGCAAGCGCCTTGCCTTTTGAATTGTTTACGACCTCTTTTTTTAGAGGGTTATCTCTTTCCTCGCTTAGGCTTCTTGTACAAGGAAGGTAGCTGGCGATCTCACCACTCATGCCTCTCGCCTCTGAAGCAAGTACTACCCTATCTCCGGTTCTTTCTTGTCGCCGAGGTAAAGTATACCGCTTTGAATAACTCTACTTGACCTCTCTTTTACTGTTGCGTATTCCTTGGCGTACCAATCAACTGCTGGCAGCGGCTGTGTGTCAACCTGCTCTTTGAAAAATTGAGGAAGAACTTCTCCCCCATCATCTGATAAAACCTCCCACATCTCGGGATAAGAAAACGTAAACTGCGGAGAGAGAAAAGCTGCCATAGTCAGAATGTCCCTTCTTTCTCGAAAGCATGATCTTCTCGATGACCGCTGGCCTATTCCTGAGACCAGAGGGGTTGGGGTCGGAAGGTAAAATTAGGGTTTCCTATTTTTAAGGATGTCCTTGCTTAGAGTTAGTGGATTCAATGGCGGATTCTTTCTGGGTTTTCAGAGAGCTTCGCAGTGGTATGTTCATCTCGGCTTTCTGAGCATTTCCAGGAATTTACTATTTTTAGTAAATTCTATTTTTGGCAGTAAACAGGTTGGTCTGAGGCAGTTGACTTTCCCCTTCAGTTGACTCAAGTGGCGTATTCAGTTTTGGGCTTCAAAATGCAGTTTTGGAGAGATGAGCTCATTTCACTTAAAAAATAACATTATAATTTAAATGTTATTTTATCACTTTGGCCTAGTCAAATGACTTAATGTTATTTTAAAGGGTGGACTTGAAGGGTGGCGCCATCATTAAGGATATATTTAATTTTTGATGAATTTTCCAAAGTCAAAGCAAGTTAATATGGGCGCATTTATCAAGGTGTTGATTTTAATTAAAATATGAATATTGAGCTAAAAGGGAAAAGGACGCCATCTTGAAGAAAGAGCTAGGGTTTTGTCATTGAGTTGGATTTTAGGGTTTCGTGAAGTCAACCGAAACTTATAAAAAGGAGACTTGAGCATCATTTCATCATCTTTTATCTACAGGAATGTTATGCTGCCAGGATTGGCTTTGGGATTGCTTCGAGGAATGAAGGCCTCCTAGCTTGGGCATTGCTTCTCGCTTGAAAGATAGCGACTAGTGGTGAGATAGTGTAGTTTGAATGTTTTATTGTGAGATTTCTGCATTTTTAGTCTTTGTGAGGATATGTAAATCAGTTTTATGCATATTAGTGGTTTTCTGGAGTTGCACATTCATTGTAGCAGATTGATGTTTTTAATCATAAGTCATAAAATACACAAAGAGTCGTTCTGGGTATTGTCTCATTGGTTTTCTCTGTTGGAAGCAACCCTTCATGAATATTTGCAGATTTTAATACGAAGCTTATGATTTTATAATGCAAATCCGTCATTCCTTGTAGGGCGCACTTTCTAGAGTGCCTCGGGATCCGTGTCATTAATTATTAGCCATTTTTAGATGCCATTTCTTATTACTAAGTTAGGTGCCATCATTTTTAGGGTCTATTGCATCAGATTTGAGATCATTTGGGTGAGAAATGAGAGAGATATGAGCATATGAGTGAATTCCTAGGTTGCTGGTTTTTAATTTAAAAGTGCAGATTTGTGGAAAAACAGAATTTGTATTTTGAACATTGGAAGGTTTATTGTTTTGGCTCTTCTAACCATTCTAAGAAGAGATCTTTTGATGTAATGTTAAGCTCTCAAATTCCTATGCTACCAGCAGGCGAATGAACATCATTTTGTAAACTGACAGTAGTACTGGCAGTAAATTTCAGTCTTGTTCAAATCTGATTGTAATGCTCACTTTCATTTGAAGTTATTGTAATAGTTACATCTCCGCCCTATGGTAGCTACTTTCCCACTCTGGGTTAGCAAGCACATTCTGGGTGTTGAGTAATTTCAACTTTCAGCATTTCTTTCAAGCATTGTACTTTGTAACACTCCGCCATATGGTCGCCCCTCACTCCATTCTGGATTGGGTAGCACATACTTGGTGTCGAGTTCCCTTTCAGCAATTAGAGTAGAAGATCCTCTGACCATATGCTCGCCATCGTCGGCGCCATTCTTGGTTAGAGTTACAGCTTAAGCAGTTTGTTTTAGATCCTCTGACCAATGCTCGCCATCATCGGCGCCATACTGGTTAGAGTTGCTTCAATACGTTTGGGTTTATCTTCTAACCTTAATGGGTACTTTGATTGTAATGTTGTAATCTGATAATTGAAAATCGAAAAAATTGGCTCGGAATATTTCAATAGCTACGCCTACTAACCTCAAAATCATCCGCGCAGTTTGCCCAATAATCCTCCATAGAAGGCTCATGAAATGCGCGTCCAACAAGGCGAGTTGTGTAATGACCTGAAAGATCATAGGCACGAGCCTCAACAAGATACTTGAGATGATATTTCTCGAGCTCTTGTCCTGCAACTTTGGCATCAATTGCCATCTTACACCAATACATTCCAAATTGAAAGGGAAAATTGGCAGCTGGTCTATGCTTGCGGCGTAAAAGACGATGAACATCATGCAACTGCCTTAGGAACTCCATAAAGACTGTCATATCCGAAGGATAACGTGGAAGCATAGCTGGATTTCTTATAAATCCATATACTCGGATGTAGGTGTATGTCGGGAACTGAATAAACCAATCTGCCCAACCATCCATTGCTGCTCTAGCAACGGCCGAGATACGAACATGCAACTCCCGGTCCAAATTTCTCACTGTGTAAGTCAGAAAAAGCCTCGTGAACACGCTTGAAATGACGTTCAGCCTTAGTGAACTCAAGCTGATCATAATACTATCATAATACTAATAGACTTTCTGAACACTGAGAATTCCCATGGTGTTTAGTCCTTAGAACTGACCCTGATAAGCAATCAAGTACACGAGATATGAACACATGTGAAATTCATGAGCAACTAGGAAACCGGTGATCTGCTTGTGGATAATATCGCCTGCTTTAGCGATGCCCAAAATATAATGCTCCCGCTTCAGATATGATGCACTAATACTGGACATATTCAAGGTCGTTTTATTTGCAGTAATGTGATTGACCTAAGACACCATCCAAGAGTTTAATTAGAATCGACATTCATCCTTGTACTCACCATGACCGTAATGTCCCTTACCTAGCCTTGCTCTTGAATTCGCTTGTTTGCCCTAGAATTCGATTGTTGATTAGGTTTAGGGTTTCTTCTTTCCAAAAGGAATGTGTTTCTCTAATGAAATAATCCTAGATTGAAATCTGCATTCACCAATTTAAAAACATTTCCACATACACATATTTGTTAGCAATAATATCTAGATATCCACAATATATTCAGAAACATAAATCAATTAATGAAGACATAAGAGGAGTGCCATAGGTGGATCCGCCCTGAAGCCCTCATGTAAACTCAAAAGGTTGTCCATCACAATCCTTCTTGCCTAGGGGCTTAGTACCTGCATATTCCACCCATGGTAACACCTCAGAAGACACTCGTCCTATTAGGGGAGAGGAACCATAGAGTCCAAGTGGCCTAAGGCCTACCACCTTCTCTTGCCCAATCCCGTATCTTGGGCCTAAGGGGCAGAGACCTAGGTGGGACCCCCATCTTTCTATACCCCAATCCCTAGTCAAGGGCCTAAGGGGCTGCAAAGCCCAATCCCTTGTTAAGGGCCTAAGGGGCTGCAAAGCCCAATCCCTTGTCTAGGGCCTAAGGGGCTGAAAGTGGGGTTTTTAGGCAATCCAACTTCACCCATGTTTCGTCCATCCTAATAGGTTTACAAGCACATAGTAGACAATCTTTAAACAATCAGATATATTTGCATTCATCCAAGATTTATTTCATGCCTATAATCAAATATATTTTAATTTACCAATGTTTCTTTAAGTTCATCATTTCCTATGATAATTCTCATTATGCTAAGATTAAAGGAAGTCATTATATCAATAATCAAATTAACAATATCTAGTTCTTATATTTAGAAAATGCTAACTATTATTGCTAAGTGAATATATCACCTGAACTACTGTGTCTCCTTATTCCTTAATCGTCTTCCTTCATCCTTACCTTTAATTGATCATAAATATTAATCTATCCATTTTTATATTATGATCGTAATTACCTATAAGGCTCAATAATTGCTGCAAGCATCATTATTGCAATGATCGTGTATAAATATATAATTATTTCTAATTAATTTTAATCTTCCAATAATCACTTACTATATATATATATATATATATATATATATATAAAACTTACTTCCCCAAATATATTCTTGACGATAACACTTAATCAAATAAATCTCCCATAGTTTATTTCATTTCCAATTTCCAATCTGCTGCTTTATGCAGATTTCTAATTGATTCCTTTCCTTATTTCTGATTCTTACATTCAATGTCTTTTTATATCTATGCTAAAGGATACATCTTTTCAAGAGTGATGTCCTTATGAAAAGACACAAACATTTATTTAAACCTTCATTACTATTTTTAAACCACTTTTATTTATTTATTTATTTTTTTCAAACTGCTGTTTTTATAATTAATCCTTTTTTTTCACTAATAATCGCAGCATTACATCTTCAATATATAAATATTATTTCTTAATATTTATTCTTAAACTAGTGGTTTTATATGTATTATAATATTTATGACTATAATTATAATAATATTTTATTAATATTATTTTGTAATATTTTTTTCTTGTGAAATCTCTATTATTATGATATTTATAATAAATGATATTAATGGTTCTTATTAATTATGATAATTGTAATATTTATTTATTCATTTACTTAATTGAGGCATAACTATTATTAATTTTATTATGTATATTACTATTATAATAATTACAATTAACAATTCTATTTTGCATTATAATAATATTTATATTTGTCATTTGTTTATTTAGTCACATATTTCAGTACTATTTCTTTTATGATTTCTTTACTATTATTATAGTAATTACTAAAACAATATATGTTTGTTTAATGACATGTATATTATAATATCTATTATATTTATAATCATAATTGTAATATTATTTTGGTAATCATAATTAAAATGAGATTGCTAATATTTATATTTTGGTATTACAACATTAAATTTAATACTTATAATTATGATAATAAAATAGTTAATGTCTTTGACATGTATTTTGTTTATCTCATTTTCTATGCTTCGTATTGCAATGCTACTATTTCGGGGGACATGACAACAATCTGCATTGTTTGGCAACGTTTCTTTGCTCGCTTTTAACCATCTTTCAGCCATTTCCATTGGCATTCTTGTCCACATCGGGTATTGATCACACCGGCCGCATCGCCCATAGAAATAACTACAGATTGTTCGGTGCTAAGGTATATCAAACTCTTTTCAACGCCCGTAGGCTGAGCACTTCTCACAAATGACTCAATATTCTTCCACTGACACTTTATTCCCACAGTAGTGGAATTGTAATGCTTTAATACAAGCATTACCTAATTCAATACAAATGAACTGAGATAGGTATGGAAGCTGCCCAATAACCCTGACCGCTAAATGTTTCGGAATACCTGAATCTTCCATCTTGATCGGATCTAGGACCGCTTCAAAAGACTCGTGAAGGACTGGCTCAACCGTTCGGTCGCGGAGTAAGTAATCGCCTGGTCCTATATTCTTGCCGGAAGGCATCGCATTTTCCCAAAACTCACCGTTGACTGCGGAACTCGACTACGTTTTGACAAGATTTCTGGAAAACTAAAAATAGCTTATTGAGGCTAAAAATAGCTTTTTGAAGAGTTATTTTAGGCAAAAAATCTAAGATATGGGTTTTGTCTAGAAAAAGATTCTAAGACAACCCAAAATGTCAAAAATGCGAAAATATAATCCTCTAATTGCATCATACAGCAGCTTTCATTGAGAAAATTAGAAACTCAAGAACAAATGTTTTGGAGTTAAAAATTCCTGAAAAATCAAGCGCATGATTTCAATTTGAGGAAGCTATATAGAAATGATCCAGATGTTTAGACTTGTCAAATTTTCCAATTTCAGGAACATGCGAATTGTATTTTGAGAGAAATTTGAGAATCAAAGAGGAAAAAGACGTTTTTTCTAAGCTCTTTCTTCTGTGAAAATTGCCCTTGTTCTTCAAATTTGCTGATGAATGTGAACTTTAACCTGCAAAAAGAATTGTTTGATGAAATCGCCCTTGATAGCTGATGGTAAATTTGCCTTTGCCTCTGAAAATCGCCTTTGTTCTGAAGAAATACAAATTTCCTTGAAGCTGTGTGAATGATTAATGATGGCGCCATGCTTAAATAAAGAGAATTCGCACCAGGTTGTTTACTGCAAGATTTAAAACCTAGACCAAAATAGAAGTCTTTTGATTGGACCCCTTCAGTGAACTGTGACTGACTTGAAGTTCAAAATTTAAATAATAATAAAATATTCATTATGCAATTTGAAATTCCAGCATAAAGAGGGTGCCAACTTTAGAAATTCGCCATTTAATGCTTAAATATGCAACAATAAATATTAAATATATTTAACATTAGTTGACAAACCAAGTAAAGCACTTGGATTCACCGGCAAACTTCATTGATTTCAAAAAATCCTTATTTGACCTCATAGGCGTCCATTTGCTCAAGATATTACACTTTTTATTAACTTCCTACTTTGTAGCTGACTACAAAGTTACGACTGGCCATTTTCGACATTGATTCCTGGGTGATCAGATGATGCTGAGACTAAATAGGTATATTCATTGCGAAGCTTGCAGAGCAAGGAAGAAATGTTTGCTGGGAGTCATCACTGCAAAATCCATCATTTAACACCTCAAAAAAATTAGGCGCCTTTGATTAAATTGATTTTCAGGAGTCAGACTTGGACCATTTCTCAAAACTGCCATCTGACGCTTCAAACGGCTGCTGACGATGAACAGTGAACCCTGCTGACAGGCAACCACGCACACTGCATAACTAGGAGTATTCCGCATCCAACGAATATACACAAGGCACCTGAAAGCTGCATTAAGGACCCTTAAAGTAAAAGCACCCTTGGCTTGAAAAGGCACAAACACCATTTTGACGAAAGTGCAACTCTCAACCAGATGCCCTACTTTGACCTCCGATATCTGGAGCTGGGATGACCTGATTCTAGCACTGTCTGTCTCGACGCGTAGCTAGGAGGACCTACAAGAGAAGACTCTAGAGGCGACGAAGCAAGAAAACTGCTTCTAAGACCTCAAAAAAAAAGAAGGCACCTTTCCCAAGATGGAATAAACGACCAGACTAAGCTATTTTCTGAGCTGTCTTCGTTTTTCAGTATTTCACCAAAGACCTCGCATGTACGAGCGTTTGCTAAATCCCGGAGGCTGATGGCTGGGCTCGTTGAATAGCTGGAGTAATTATGCTCAAGTTTCGTGAAGACTTTGAAAACGAACAACCTCATCTGACAGGCCTAAAGGCTATGCGCCCCTGACCTACAGAAATACAATGAATATTACGTGCCTGGTAGAATCTCTGCCACGATCTTTCAAAATGTCAGATTACCGCAACTTGCCATCGAAGTCGACTAGGAGTAGTACTATCGTCAAGAAGACCTCACGCGAAATCCCCGGGCGCCTTACCAGGGGTCATTTTGAAGCGCTCGGAAAGGCTGGGGCGCAATTAAGCACCATGTGAGAAGTTCGATGTGAAGTCTCTCCATAAGCCCACCTCTCGACGTTGACCGCCGGAGCTCTGACCTGATGATCGGCAAGGTTTCATAGCTTGTCGACAGCAAGAAGGTCGCGTAGGGCGATTGATCACATCAATCATCGAATATCGTCAACTCGTGGTTCCCTTCCTCTCAATCAACACTCCATTTGTTTCTTTTTGTGTCAATAAGCGGTAATTTCTTTAATTTTGATGTTTTGAGGGTTTTCACAGGTAAAATGGAAAAATGCGATTTCTCTAGAAATTGCTTAAAAATTCATATTAAATTCATACAGGCTCAAAATGCATAAATTTTGCTCAGAAAGGGAAGGCGTTCCTTTATTTCATCTTTTCCAATGCATACAATATAAAAAATCTGAACATATAAGCATTATTTGGAAATTTATCAAATGAAACCTGGTTTTTAAGATGGCGGCTGCAGCTGGTAAAGAAGTGTACGGCCAGAAAGATAGAAGGCTTCTCTGAGCTCCAAATCCAATGCACAACCTCTGGTGACCAAGGCGTCCAAGATCCCCAAGTCAGAAACGGAGAAGGAAAGGCGTCTCTCAGAAGGTTGACAAGTACGGCCTGAAAGTACAGATGTACGGACTGTATGCAGCAATAATGAATATGTACGGCCTTTGGAAATTGTGCCCAATCTTCAAATGAATGTTCTCTGAAAAAGTGCGCCTTGACTGCAGGATGAATAGTCTCTACTGAATACTGAAGAATCTCTATCTGATTTAAATGATTAAGCTCAATCTGTGACTTCTGGATGAAATCACCAAGTGCAATCTTCAGCTGGTATCTCACAGCCTCAGTATGCCTGATCTCTGAAGAGGTTACGTTCTCCAGAAACGATGTTCGCCAGAAACCCTAGGGTTCGCAAACTCCAATGCTCAGATGCTCAGAAGACAAAATTGAATAATAAACAAGATAGTTCGATTTTGCCTGTGAAGAGTAATATATTCTCTCTTGAAAAGTTCGACCTAATTCTTCATTAAAATAATCATTTAAATAAATGATTTAATTTTCACTTTTGAAATTAGGAAAAATGATTAAATAATTGGCGTCCACTTTTAATGAGCATTAAATACTCATTAAGTCACATTATAATAATATATTATAAAGTATAATTAAATACTTTATGATTGAGCCAATTAATTAAATACTTTAATATTTCAATAAAGTGACTTTATAATAAAGTCAAATTATTAAATATTTAATAATCCATTAATTACTCCTATCACAAATCAACCATCTCAATAACCGGTCAATCTGAGTCGATAAAAGTAACCGTGCCTAAAATAGCAGCTCGCCCTAATCTAACTTTCTAAAATAGAAAGTTCTCTAAAAGACTCGAAGACATTCCTCAGCGGCCCAACCCGCCACAATCGCTAAATCGAGCTACCAAACACCGGATAACTCCGCCTCGATGATCCTTCAAGCAAGACCTCGGCCGCCCCACGAGGATCGAAATTATAGGCTAACTCCTCGACAAACAATGTCGGCCTAAAAACGGACATGACAAATACCAAGATCTAAACCTCCATTAAGAGGTGCACCCTTGAGCTACAGGGGCGCAAAAGCTGGAAAAAGACAAGCTTCTGCAAACTGCAACTTTGGAATCTCCAACTTTCGTCGCCAATTACCAGAGTTACGAGTCTCGGATAGCCTCGCAGGATAGCTCATCGGATAGGCAGACTAATTCTGAAGGGATTGACTGTATTCATCAGCATTTACCACAAAATTTAGACCTTTAAAAAGAAGGGCGCCCCTGGGCTACAGGGGCGCAATTTTGCTTTTTCTTGAGAAATCTTCAAAAATTGACCATTGAAATCATCATCTTGGTCACTGAAATGACCATACAAAAGTATAATTGTCGTTGTGAAATGCTCCTCCACCGTGAATTGCCTCATTCTGAGTCTCTGATTTAGGTTCTGATCAATGGATACTGCCTTTGACTGACAAAACATTAACAAAACTCCATGCTTGATATTGCCCAAAAATTGTATTTAACATCATCTTAGCAAGGTTTACACTATTTTATGCAAAATGCCTTGATGAAGCAAAAAAAAATTAGTTTGGGTACAACAGAAAACTTGCAAACGAAGCATATGCAACCCACTGCACTCACAAAACCCGACTCCACCTCAAAAGGAGGGGTCTCCACCTCTAAAGGAGAGGTCTCCACCTCAAAAGGAGACATAGTCTGCAAAGACAATGAGAAAGCAAACACTCCAACAGAGAGAGTATTCTTAATAGCCATTAGCAACAAAAGCACCGGATCCTCCAAACTGAGCAACAAATGCAGCCCAGCTGAGAACAAAGTGCCCAAAAACTGAAAATTCACAGCACCCTTGAGGAACATAGGTAAACCGAGCAAGGCCATAGACAAGTTAGCCCAGAGGAATACAAACCCCAAAGCTGAAGTTATTGTTGAACATGTGTAATTTTGTCAATTAAATTGAAAGTGGATTTACCATCAAACTTGTCTTGAGCTTATTTGTCTACTTAGATTGTGGCTTTGTATATGACCTAACTATTTAATTCATGGAATCATGTGTTACCTATGTGTTATTCTTTCAATCCTTGATTGCTTTGAATAACTGATCTTTGTTTTAGCCAGCTTGAAGGTGTCATTTGTGTGGTTAGATTAGTAGTTTCTTTCTTTCAATATCTAAAAACAGCATTTGTAAGGCATGGCTGTTAATGATATGGTACTTGTGTTAAAAGCCAAAAACATCGATAGTTATTTCCATTTATGCAAAATTCTACTGAAAGAATTTTTTATAGCATACATTTTTGTATATCTTGTCTATAGTTTGGTGTCTAGGCCAGTTTGTAATGTCCCCCAATTAGGCAACCTTAGGAAACAAACAATTTTCCTAATGTGTGCATGCTGAAATAAATGTAAAATGCAAAATGTAGAAGCCAAACCCTACTAAACTGATCAGCAATGCAATTAGCAGCAACAAACTTGCAAAACCTTGTTCGCTCAAAATATTCAGCTATGAACAATGGATATAACATACCACAAGCCGATATGATTTTTGGAATCCTCAAATGATGAAAAAATGATAAATATACTAGGAGATCTGTTTTGTAACAGCTGGTAAAAATATGTGAATCCCTTAAATACAATTCATCATAAATAATATATTATTTGCGAGGGAAGATCTGATCTTATGACAATAACTAATGAGGATGACAATAAATAATCAGCAAATGGAACATTTATGATAGTGATAATTAGATCTGAAACTGGATGCCAAAATATCAGTTTGTTCCATGCAAAATACACTCACAAATCCATACGGAAAAGGCTGATATGAAATTAAACACATGGATGGATTAGATCATATATAGGCTAGAAATGATGTTTCAAGAAGCATAAACCCTTTAAGATGGTATGACAACTAACTCATATTGATGGCAGCTTGGAAAACAGGCTGTACGACACCCTTCTCTGGTGTGGTGGTGGCTAGAATGAGGGTGTAATGTCTAGAACTCCTATTTGTATATGGCTGATGACTAGCACGGCACTACAAACCCTTCAAATATGTCTAAAGGCTCTCCAAAAAGTAGCAGCAAAGTAGGCCAAGTTAGTACGACAGCTAGAAATATTTAATTTGGTAGATCCAATGGTTGAAAATCCTCATGAACAGTAGTAGTGCTATAAACCTCTTCAAAATTAGCACCATTAAGGTTATATGGTGGTGCTAGGAGTGAAATGATAGGTGGAAATATTAATTACAGCAGTTCCAATTGGGGCACACCTATGAAATGATGTGCAACATCAATAATGATGTGAAATCAATGACCTGTTGTACCCAAAATTAATTTTTTGGCATTCTGTATAAATTGAGCTAAATCTTGTTAAAATGCCATGTTAAGTCAGTTTTAGGTCAAACCAATCATAGAATCTTGGCGGGTTTTTGTCAAGGAACACATGTGCAAAATTCTGAAAATTTGAAAATTAGGGTTTTTCGCCCCTATTTTCAGGGAAACCCCCAAAAATAGGACCTCCTTCCCAAATGAGATTGAAAATGATTTTGATAGGATTAAAAGGTTTAATGATCACATTGGTCAAGTTAGGAATCATCAAAAGATAGGTTTTACTCTGGTGGGTCTATTTCTATTTTTCAGGAACGAAGTTAGAACCTCTGCAACCATTAATGGCAGATTGGCCAGTACTAGGTGCTGAAAGTTAAACTCCAAAAGCTTCAACGACGCAACCATGGCGGAAAAGGTCAAAAATGATGCTGTTTGATGAAGGAGATTCCTGAAAGTGAAAAAGGTCAAAATTTGACTAACTCTGGAAACGTTACGAAGGAGAAAACTCAAAATGCTGAAAAAAGCCTTTTTCAAGCAGGGGCGCCCATGATCTTTGAGGGTCAAATGCAGTCAATAAGATCATCCAAAGCAGTCATTCTTGACGTTTGATTGTTGGCTCGACAGTGAAACAAACATCTAGATCATCCGATGAATAGATCACAAGCAGCTGCTGACAAAGCAAAAAGAGGCAGTTGAGGAGTTACCGGCGAAGTTCTAAGAAAAAAGAGCCTTTCCAAAAGAAAGGCGCCCTTCTTTCTTGACCTCCAGATGCTGATAAATGACAAAAGGCTTCCCAGGATAACCTTCTCAGCTCAAGTAGATCTCGGAAACGCAACTGCAAGCACCAACACCTGACGAAGCATTCAACGAATAATCCAGATCAAAGTAGGCAACTTTTCAGATGAAGAGGATCAGGCCAAAAGGTAAAAGCCCTTTTCAAGAGCCCTTGAATAAAGGAACCCTAAAAATAAGATCCGGGTTTTAAAATTCGGTCATTCTTGGTAGAAGCGAGGCTGGAGTACTGGTGATGAGACATCAAGCGAAATCATCTGACTCTCCGATCAACGAGAAATCCAGATCAAAGCACGAGAGGTCATTTCAAAAGGCTGAAGAACGAAGTTTGAAAATTCACCAAGGCATTAGCAAAAGAGCCTTTCTTGGAAAAGGCGCCCATTCTTTTGAAGCCCTAAACTCAGCTTTTCATCATCATGTCTCCCAGGCACTTCTTTTCAGTTTGGATCCAGCTCCGCAGTGAATGTGTTCGCAACATCTCAGGATCAACAGATAACGCAAGATTCAAGATCAAATAGAGGGCTTTCAGGAGAGAAAATATTTAAAAGCTTGCAAGAAACCAAAAGGGACGCCTAAAAGAAGTCAAGGGTCAATTTGTTGACTAAAGTCAAGAGCTTTTGAGTTAAAGTTGGCTAAAAGGCTCCACGATCGGTGGAAATCACCTTTTTAACTTTAGATCAAGCCAAAATCACCTTTTGAGCTTGAGTTAGGTCCCCAAACTTGTGGATTTGAAGCTTAAACATATATATTCAAGGTGAAGGCGTCCCATTTCATTATTTCATTGCAGGATAAAAGATCAAGAACAGCCACAAGCTCTCAAGGACGCCATTGATAGATCTGAAAAAGGTTTTCATCCGTTCTTCAATTTTTCTTGCAGATCTGAAGCAGAAGAGGATTGCTATTTTGAGGATTGGACCCAGAGATAGATTTTTTTCAGGGAATCAGATAAAACTTCCAATCCATCTTCTGTTTACTTCCTCTCTTCTGGTCTTAGGTTTTCTTGCATTTGACAGAAAAAGCAACAGGCTACATCAGATCAGATCAACTGGGTAGATTCAACATTATTTTCCAGAGAAACCCATCTCGACAAATTTTCCAAAATCAGCAAACTTGCTGCCCCTATTTTTGGGGGTTTTTTCGAAAAAGTTTCAGAATCCAAATTCTGAGGAACTGGGTTTGTTCAGCATTGAAGCACGAACAAAACCCATGTGCCAGATTTTTTCTGGAAAAATACTTCTCAGCGAGGCGCTATTTTCAAGGGTTTCCGAAAATCATCTGAACAAGGTCAAGATTACAGTCAATCTTTAAGTTTTTCAAGATGCAGTACTCCCAGGTACAATACGAGACCAAGACTGTCTTACTCCATGATTACTTGAAAACAGTTGACACAAATTTACACCAAGTAAATCCAGTGATTGATTTGGAGCAGCTAGAAGGCATGAATCAAATCACATTGCAGAATATTGAAGAATCCGGGTTGCTGCAGGCCGCATCAATTCCCATCACACTATAGAGCGTAGAACTTGTAATCGCTTGTATCAAGCATTACAATCCTACCACCAGAGAAATCAGAGCAGCAGATGGAAGAATTGTTTGCAGTCTAAAGCCTCAGGATATCGAACGGTGTTTTGATATTCCATCATGTCCTAACAGCAAAGTCATATTAGTGACGGAATGTGAGAGGGAATTTGAGACAGCTAAGGACAAATGTCAAAAGGTTATGGCTGAAAAATGGCTAAAAGTGACAAAGGCAAGCTTGCCTAAGTTGTTGGGACGAGGAGAATGTAAAGATGAGTACGCAGTGTTAATCACTCTACTCAATAGAATCACTGGAGAAGAAGATGGTTGTCAATTCCAGCCATGGATGTACTATATCATTGCTAAAATCATTGGCAAGAGGGAATATTATGACTGGGCCACTTTGATTAGTGACACACTCCACCGACAAATCACTGGGTATCTGGAAGCTCATAGGTTCCACATGTGCTCTTACCTAGTATACTTGATAGCCTTCCAAGGTGAATTCAGGTTATTGAACAATGTGGGAACCTTAGGTGTGCAGAAGGTTCACGAACATTTCGCACGTCTTGAGTTTACTCAAGCGGAGCGACAATTCAAGAGAACGAGTGATAACTTCATTATGCACACAGTACGTGAGCTTAACCATGAGATGCACGTGCGTATTTCACAGACAGCCAGAGAGGCAATGGCGGATTGGGCGGATTGGTTCATTCAATTCCCTACGTTCTCCTACATACGCGTGTATGGCTACATTGGCCACCCCGCCATGCTACCAAGATACCCTTCAGATAGGGTAGTCTTCATGGAATTCCTGAGACAGTTGTCTGAGGTTCATGCCTACTTGCGCTTGAAGAGGAAGACAGCTGTTAACTTTCCTGTTGAGATGGGACTATATAGATGTGGATTCGCGGCAAATGCTAAGATGATGAGTCAGGAAACAGCGAGGTTTAACCTCAAGTATCTCATTGATAGAAGATCCTATGATCCCAGAGGACTCTATGCAGCACACCTCGAGCAACACTTGTCACATAAGTCTTCTATGGAAGATTATTGGGTAAATTGCAAAGACGAGTATGAAGTGCGAAGAAGGAACTACAGCAGGTTCAGACTCTCACAAATTGCTGATTTTATGTCAGCAAACATCGAGGGCCTGTCTGATGATGAAGGGGAAGTCACTCTCCCCTCATTCTTCGCAGATTCAGTTGACTCCCAACCGCTCCCGAGAGTGGATTGGTATGCCAAAGAAGACACATCTATAGAAGAAAGAACGAGTAGAGTGGTTAGAAATAGCCAACTCTATCTCGACAGCAAGAAATCAAGAAAGGTAATATCTCACAGAGCAGAGCCGCCACAGGTTCAGTCTACACCACCTTCCACTTCAAAAAGGAAGCCTAGACAGAAGCAATGGTGCAATCCTCCTCGAGGGATGAGGATGTCAAAGCCTAGAACATAGAGGACACCAGTGGAGAAAGCCACACATAGTCCTGAAATAATCACGGGTATTGCTGCCCCAGAACAAAGAGTAGAGACTGCTACCCCTGATTCAGCAGAAGTTATCACGGAGGAACCGGTAGCGGTAGTTGATTTGAAGAACCCGATGGTTTGAGCCGTGGCCAGTAAACAATAGTAGAAGGCGGCCGTGAAGCGGTGCTGTTATGGAAGCGAGAGCCGTAATATCCTGAGTACAGTGATCACAAGTCCTCATCGACTTGGATTAGCCATCGAGAAGTGCTCTATACTGATCCTCACACTTCTAACACCCAAAGACCTCACGTCCCTAGCGAGGGGATTAGTAGAGATTCCTATTATTGTTGGCTTGAAGGCTTCCTAGGAAGAAAGAGGGAAAAACCCTCCTATGAACTTGACTGTACCGAATTCGATCACGTCCCACAAGACACGTCGGCGAAAAGGTTGAAGAATCAAGTTCACATAGAAAGGAATGCAGAGTGTGAGATCAACATAGAGACTGCCGCTCCACCAGTAGAGAAAAGCATACACGAGGTCCAAGTAGGAGACTACACTTTGTCTAAACTTAACCTCGGGAAGACTACACGACAGGTGGAGGCAGACCTTCTTGGAATAGCCTCGGTGAGCGCACAAGAAAGAATGGCTAAGGATGGTAAAGAAAAAGCAGCCTTAAAGGCTGAAAATCAGAAACTGAGGTCTTACATAACCAGCTAGATACATGGCACACCAAACGTCTCAAACCTACCGGCAAGACTACTAGATCTCGGTAGACAAAATCATGACAATTGATAACGTCCGGCAAACACTTGAGAGATCAAGTGGAAGAGTTTGTTCTCAAAAGGGGTAAGATGTATCTTGGCAAATCTATACGATTCACGGGATAAAGCATGGACCCGTGTAGAGATCAGCGGTGAAGACAAAGTTAGAAGAGGCGAAGGCGAAAGCACAGTGCAAAAGATTTGGTGGCATATCAATCAGTATACTCTGAGGAAAACAAGCAACATCTTTTTGCTTGGAAGGAACAATTGGTGTACAAGGTGAAAGCCTATGACGCTCATTCAGTAGAGTTGATTGATTACAGATGGGTGGTTGCCACTATTATCAACTTCGCAAGAATGTTGGTGATATCTTTCCCTTGCATGGAATATCAGCGTGAGGGAGGAGAATCGTCGAGATGAATTCTTTGTCTGGAACGGTTGGGGATGTCATCCACGATTACCTTTCTTGATGATCGAGGATGGTTTGCAGGCTGGCTAAGGTAGCGCTTTATCAACCAAGTTTTGAAGAGGTAGCATCTCGGTGTATTGACCCGGAAATCAGCTCACAGCGGGTGAGATCGTACTCTGACGCCACGTCATCATCCTACAGAGCATTAACTCCCCAGAAGCTGATGAAGTCAATCAATGGATAGAGACACTGCTGATTAATGGCGAATTATAAATGCACCCAAAAAGGACGCCATACACCCTCCAAGTGGCATTTATGAGACTTGAGTTTGACTTGATGCTTTTTTTTTCCAAGTCAACTCAAGATGGTATTAAATGTAGTTGGAGTTAACTTGATGCTTCTTTCCAAGTTTAACTCCACTTTCCTTAAATCATGCATTGTCAGATCCCACTGATTAAGGATGTCTATTTGACTTCCATGATTTGCGGATCTTAGATCTCCACTAAATGTGGATGTCTATTTTGGAGGGATACTTTCATTAAAGTTTACCTTTAGTTTACTTTCAGTCAACTGAAGTATTTTCCAGTTGACTCTTTGTTGACTTTCAGTTAACTGAAGTAGTTTTCCAGTTAACTGCTTGTTCCCCCTTTTTAGGAATAAATCTTGCTAATTGATTGGCAAGAACTCATTATTAACTCAAGGAGATTTTGGGGTTGCCCACTCCTTTGAGTTCTATAAATAAGAGCCTTGGGCTCATTGTTTGTTTAACTTTTACTTGCTATGCAAAATTGCTGCGCCATTGTTGCCAACAGCTTTGAAAGCGGATACTTGTTCACTCTTGGATGAGAGTTTGTTGGTCGATTGTAATTGTGCATGATTTCGTGCCTTTGCTTTCCCAACCTTTGTAATTTGTTGATGAAGCTTTGAAGGAGAATATCAGAAGGCGCTTGCATTTTGGTCAGTCTTTTTGAGTTGTGTCCACGTCTTGTGTTTAATAGCTCGTTGTTTCATTTCCCTCCTCGGATAGGAGTCCCTCCTCCTTGGACATTTGTTATTGACAAGTTATCGTTTGTTGTTGTTTAATGTGTTGTCTTCCAAGCTATACTTCGGATAGGAGTCCCTCCTCCTTAGCAAGCTCATTGGGCAAGGCATCGTAAAATTGTTGTTTCTTGTGAACTATTTCCTAGCCCATACCTCGGATAGGAGTCCCTCCTCCTTCACAGGTCTCAGATCTAGTTTACCGTATAGAGTGTTTGCTTGTGCCAACCTTATCTTGGTGTATACCCGAGAGTTCAAAGCCTCGGTCATATTCTCGGGAGACGGCGAATTCAGGTGATCCAACCAAACCATTCCCACTCCTTTACCCTCATGCTCTGTTTACCTTGAAGGTATTGGAGATAAAAGCTAGATTAGTCGTAGTTGAGATCTGCAGAAACCAAAGAAAAAACTTAGCTACGGCGCATTGTGTTTGTGCACCCTTGTGTCCTGCCGCTGAAGCATAAAAAGATAGGAACTTTAGTTTACATTTCCCTTCCCTACGCATTGCTCCCAGTAGAGAGGGACTTCTCCTCTTTAAATAACGAAGAAGTGTTGCAAAACATTTGAAATAGCTGAACGTTTACAATCAGCACTCCAGAGGTGCTAATTTAAACGCCAACATGACCCGAACATGAATATCAATATAATTTCTTGCAAATACCCTTATCGATCCAAGCTTCGACAACCAAATCTTCAAACAATCTTCAACAAATCAGCGCAATTATGATTCCCGGATGGAATCACCTCTTATCAACAAAAGGGTTTTCATCTTCAAATCCAATAACTGAAACCGAGAGAATTTTTGTCCTCCAGATCTTCAACACAAAGGTTTTTCGTCCTTGAATGCTTCAACTCCAAATTGCAAGGAATAACAAAATGAGAAAATGTAGATCATTTGTTTTAAGCAAATGGTTTTTTTTATTTTTAATAGTTGTCTTTTGGGCCTTCCATTTGAATTTGCATTTCCCTCCAAGTGTTTAAAAACACTTTTTAAATAAAATATTATATCGTGTTTATAAACATTTTAAAATATAATATTTAAGTTGCTCTTTTGAAAATAAAATGATTGGGTCTAACTTAAAATATTATCATTATTTCTCTTATTTTATCTTCTAGCCTACAAGAAATAAAAGTAGGCTATGGGTCCTCAATTATTCTTTTAGTTTCTAAAATGGGGACATGACATAGTTTACCTTAGGTTTAGTTTAGTTTGAACTTTGGATATGGTTAGTTTAGATATCTAGGATGTGATGTTCCTAATTTTATTTTATTTTTGATTTTGTACTCAAACAATGAACAATGTAAGTAACTTTAACACCTTTTGATCACCAAGATTCTGATATGGACAAGGTGAAAGCATATGGTAAAAGGGTTAGAATGATATTATAAATAAATGCTTATTGGCAGCAAGCCACACAATTCAATATTACAACTATTACAAAATCTGAAAGTAATAAAATACTTATTTTGGAAGCAAGCCTTCTATATTACAAATTGAAAGGTGAAATAACTGAAATCAGTCTTGGCAGCAGGCCTTCCAAAACATATTACAAACTTATTATTAAATTGGGGTAGTACGGATAGATTAACATTAGAATATTGGAATGAAATTAATTTATTGATGTCTTGGTGGGATAGCCATCTAGACTTAGACAAATCAAATCTAAAATGGAGGTACACATTCTAGTTTTATACAAATAAACATCTATGCATGTAAATTGAGTTTTTGCCAAATATCACTAATTAAGAACTGCTGAAATCTTTCTCAAATTATTTGCATCAACAAATATTTCAGTGAAGCTAGAAATATGAAGAACCAAATACTAAACCTCTTTGTTGGTATGACCCACTATGAGGTCTGAAATTGATTTGAAACCTCGATCAATGCAACAAATGGTATGGCAGATTGCAACTTGAAAGAGTACAGCCTTCTCCAACTATGCAATCAAGTTAGGAATTGAAACAATCCCTTTTCCTAGAATTGCATGGCTCATCAATCACCTCCAAACTCCTACACACAGCTGTAACTCCTTCACAAAATAGAATGACTGACATTAGAGATGGTAGGAATGGAACAAATCAGCAATATGCATGAATATTTAGGCTGTGTGTAATAACTACCCCTGTTTTTTTGTTTTGCTTGATAGAATATGAAAGGAAAGAAGAAGTGTTTGTTTTCATAACACATGCAATGTCAAGAGTACAAACATAGATGGAAACCTCCAAACTCCTACACACAGCTGCAACTCCTTCACAAAATAGAATAACTGACATTAGAGGTGGTAGGAATGGAACAAATCAGCAATATGCATGAATATTTAGGCTGTGTGTAATAACTACCCCTGTTTTTTTTGTTTTGCTTGATAGAATATGAAAGGAAAGAAGAAGTGTTTGTTTTCATAAAACATGCAATGTCAAGAGTACAAACGTAGATAACATCATGGAATTATGTATGAAAACTTTGCTTAACACATGAGCATGAAATGTTACAATCAAGAGATATGATTCCAACTGAAATACAGAGCATAATATATTATTTCAGACCTGATTACAAGCAGATTTCAGACCTATTGTGACCTTTTCACACATCACCCCATTCAAAATGGGGACCCCCCCTAATTTTTGCTCTGTTCTTGTCTTTTGGCTTTGGTTTTTCCCGCTCTCTCACTCTTTGCTGCTTGTCTTTTCGGGGATGTGCCTGTCTTTGAGCTTAAATTTGAAATTTTGGCTAAGTTTGTAGAATTAGGGTTTGCGCTCTTCATGCCAGTTTGAAGTTGATTCGAGTAAGCAAATTGAAGTCTTAGCTTGACACTGCGTCCAGAGCACCTTAAGCTATCTGCCTGCACATTTTGAGCTGAAACGGACAACTTGCTATTTTTAGCAGCCTGGGCTTCGAAGCCAATTTTTAGGGTTTGCATGTGTGTTTTTTCAATGCATGTCTGGAGAATCTTTCTGGGTTTTTCGAGACCTTCGCAATGATATAACATGCAAGATGAGATGATAAATTTCAGCAGTTTTGACTTCGGAGGCTATTTTTAGGGTTTGCATGTTGGAGTCTTCAACGCATGTTTGGATATTCTTTGTGGGTTTTTTAGGAGCTTCGCAGTGATGTAACATGCAAACCAGGATTAGGACCTTTTTGCAGAGTTGTCTTCGAGAGCAAATTTTAGAGTTTGCATGCAGGATTTTTCAGTGCATGTCCGCATATTCTTCATGGGTTTTTCAAGAGCTACGCAACAAGGTAACACGCAAGTAGAGTTGATCACCTTTCAGGAACTTACTATTTTTAGCCAATGCCCACATGCAGTCCAGTTTGTTGGGTTTTTCTGGGTTTTGTAAGATCTCTCGGGCTGGGTGACATGCAAATTCATCCGACAGCTGATTGGTCAATTTTTCACACACTATTTTTAGCAGGACCACTTTGACAGCTACCCAACACTTCAACATCACGAACAAAGCGACATGCAACAGAAACGGGGTCAAACAGAGATCATTTGAGTGACATGCAAGTCAAATTAGGGTTTCAAGCTTCGAGACCCAAAATGAAGGGTCAAACGCCAAAATCTCTGAAAATTGATGTATCCCATTGCGATCAATATCTTTCAAGGAGTCCACTAGTAAAATTTGAAGGTAATCTGAGCACTTACTATTTATAGTAAGTCACTTCTCAAACAAGCTATAAATAGCAGGTCAACA